>VYXB01006854.1:133845-227871 GCA_013397135.1 Pachyramphus minor
AAACAAAAAAAAAACCAAACAAAAAAAAACCCATAGCCACACACCTACCTCACAAACCACCAGAGAGAGCTGGGAGGGTGGCTGTGCCCTTCCTGCTCACCCTGCCTGCGCAAACTGCTGTGCCATGCTGTCACTGCCGTGCCACGTCCCTGTTTGCCTGCTTCTGTTCGCCATGCCACACTCCCTGGAGCAGTTTAAATCTCCCGGAGGTGACCTCGGCTCCACCCCCTGGTCAGCTTGTTAGGCCTTGCAGGGCGGCTGGGAAACATATAAGCTAAAACTGGTAAACTCAATGCTCAAAATACGGTCTTTTGGAAATGATGATATAGAAAGATTTTCCCGGCTCGTCTTGCTAGGTTTCATCTTGTGAGGGAAAAGTAAACCACACAGATCACCATTTATAGATTAAGTAGTGAAAATGGGTCTTCTTGGCAGGGAAGGGAGGGCAAGATGGGGGAGCAGCAATGTTTGTGTTCTATACACTTGAAAAAGACGTAATCAGTCAATACTTTAATGACTTAATCGTAGCTGCCTCTGAAGTTTTATCATGTGAAGTACTTCTTAGATTAATCAGTTGAATGGTAGGAGTACCGGCCTTACAGCAAGAAAGCCAAAATTTATAAGGATTGTGAAATAGTATTTATTTTTCTTGTAGAAGTAACTTTGAACACTATTTCCCCACCTTCATGTATAAAAATTAAAAAGGACAGTCTTCTGTCTGTTCATATTTGCTTAGCTGAGTTGCTATGTACAGAGCATGATATAATGTATTAATTTTTTCACTTCTCATTTGCCCATTTATCTTGCAGCATCTGAGTTACATCAATTCCTAAAGAACTCATTGCAAAGTGTTGTGTACACTTTGTTGTATTAAATAGACTATTCTGATCAATAAGCAAACTTAGTAACTTTAACTTTTTAAAGAAGTAAGTTTTAAGTTTATTGCATTTTTAAACCCAAGAAGATCTTTATGCATTTCATTATAATTCCATATATCTGAAGAATCCTAAAAGGATTTCTTTTGGAAAAAAAAAAAAGTTGATTCTTGCATTTGTGTAGACTTATCCATTAATCCGTACAACTATAGTAAGGGAAGTTTAATCTCAGAACAGTATATTTAATTTATTAGACAAAAGTCCATTTATCTGTGCAGTTTTCTAATGTCTTATGCAAGTTGTCTAAGTGTGAGGCAAGGTCATAGTACCATTATGCTTTCTTCCTCTTTTTTAGTAATGTAAGCACATCACATATATTAGCAATTAAGCCACAAGGCAAGCCAATACTTAGGAAGCAAACAAAACCAGATGAACAGAAGCAGTCTAAATTCCTACCTAAATTCTTACCTAAGTTGCAAGGTTATCATAATAATTGAAAGAAGTCTAACATGGCATGATGTCAGCATTATTCAGTGAGAATGCAAGAGAGAAAGTCATGCATTTCAAGTGTAAGTGGGGAAGACAATGTAAAGTAAAATGGGTGGACCGCTAAAACAGAAAGAGTACCAACACACTGACTAGCTGACTTGGCACCCAGTGCAAAGATGTATTATCCATCATTCATGAAACTTGGTTTGTGGAGAAAATACAATAACACACAGAACAAGAAGCACCTAGCAGCAGAATTTGCAAGCCTTGGCTTTTTTTTGATGAATATTTGAGTGACAGGATGTTGTCCTTCTTTAATGATTACAGGACTGGATTGCTTATGGTCATATCCCCTGTGTGGCAAAATATAAGTTTTTTTGTATAGGACATAAATCATCAATCCATCTTCCCAGAATGAAGCTTTAGACAAGTATCCAAATACACCCTTTCTTTTCTGTTTCCCTCACTGATTAAGAACCTGAGATTTCTGTGAGGAATTCAAAGTATGCCTGGGGCAAATGAGGCTAAAAGGATAATACAGGAAAAAAAGACAGTGGCAATACTGAAGAATCTATTCAGAAAAAACTGATAGCTGTAACAGAAAGGAAGGAAAGAACAGAACATTAACAGTTAAATAAAACCTACAGAGATTAGAGGAAAGGTAATTAAACATACAGCAAAAAGCATAAATTCAATTTTAAAAAGTTAATGTAAAAGCCACATAGTTATACTTGAGCTTTAAGTCATTATTAGCCGCCTAAGAACATACAAGTATAAGAAGTGTCCAAAGCCATACATCAATTTTTATTGTCTTCAAGGCAAGCCTGTCTTTTCCTTTATGCAGTGAAGAATAGAGAATATAAAATTCTAAACCTAAGAGATGCAAATATCAGGTGAAGCAACAGTGAAACTATTTGCCTAACATACCTAATAATAATAACAGTAATAGCCAAGTGACTTTGATTAGTGCACCTTTTAGTGTTGAGTAAGCCATCTTGTCCCTCATTTGTAACAAAGAGGATATGTTTTCCATTACTGTACAGTAATGTAATTTGAAATAGGAAGTGTCTTGACCAGCCAAATTAACTGATGTAGAAGAAGAAGAAAAGATATTCCTATTTGTCTTGCGTAACAGCCATCTGACACAACTGTGGTCCCTGACCAGTAGGGAGAAACGGGTTTGTAGCAAACACAAAGCAACACCTGCACCCTCTAGGAAGAGAGAGATTTAGGTGTGTAATTCAGGAGGGATTTTCCGAAGTGAAGACAAATTATTAAAGGTGCTTAGACATCTAGAGGTGCACAGAGGTGCATCAGTGAGAAGTTCATCCTATAGATGCAGCCTTGGTTTTCTCATCACTACTTTCTTGCCTCTTGCTTTTTTGTGAGTTGCTACTGATACTGATCATTCATTTCAAATATAGAGAACAGCTTTCAAACTAGGAGAATACTTCAGAATTTAAGACCATTTTACATGCAACAGCTTACATAAGGCTTTAATAATTGTTCTTCAGTTTTTTGTTTGACATCATCTTACCCATCACTCTACACCTAGAATGACTTTGTTAGTGTTGAATCATCACCTGTAGAAACAACGACTGTTTTTGAAAATTGATGCTTCTGTAATTGTCCATGGAATGCAAATGCCCTTACATTACCAAAACTTATTCCTATAAGATTATCTAATTTCTCCTGCTTTCATATAAATTTTTTGTTCTAGCTAAAGTGAAATAAGGGAATAATTGATCCCTGATATTTTAATAGGAAGGGTGAAAGCGCTTTTGCATAATATTCCAATTTAATTGCTCTGTACTAGTACTTTAAAACATTTTACATAGCGTCAGCAGTTGTGAACAGTAATAAACTGAAAGAATTCTCAACCACTATTTAATTCTGTAATAATCTCACACAACTGTGCAGGGGTGTCAAAAGGTCTTGTTAAATTGCAGGGATCTGCCAGATACATTGTGGACATCCAAAACATTTTAGTTGAAAGTACTATACTGTGAAAAATTTGACACAGAGTTATTTGGAAGACTTAAAAAAAGGGCTTGGAAGACTTAAAAAAAGAGCTTAACTCTTTATTGTCAAAGACTTGACATAACCATTTGTTCCTGTGCAAAGAGGGTCTAAGTGCCACAAAACCAGAACAACAGTATTTACTCTCACTTTGCACTCAAATTAAGCAAGAGTTTTTATATAGATTTATATAGTTGTATAAATAAAAAGGCACTTAGTGCTTATTCATTAAGAGAAAGCATAAGTACTGAGGCATGCAATGGCCAGAGAAGTTCAAGTAGAATATTTGAAAATATTACAGCTTTAGTTGAACTACACACAGATAATACAAGGTCAAAATGTTAGTATTGCTGAATCTGGAAAAACTGAAAAAGAATAAAAGTCTTTTACTATAAAAACAATCTATTAAATTACGTAAGTGAAATATAGATACATTATTTCCTGATAGCTTGTCTCAGGAAAAGGACAAAGCAAGCTCTTTTTGTAACATTTTCCATGAAGATATTAGTGATAATTAATAAATATATTTACTTTGGTCTTTGACTTAAAATTCCGTGAAATCCTCTGACTCAATAGAAGTTCTCATAATTCAGTGTCTGGTAATGTATTTGTCCTGACAGTGCTCGTGGAGGGAATTGTTATTTTTCCTACTTCACAAATGCAGGAAGTGAGAGGGGCTATCAGTAATATTTCATATAATAGGTACCCAGATATTTTTGAGAAAAAATAAATCATAGAAAACCTTCTAAAAATTTTGGATTCTAAATCAAGCTTTGAGTCAGTAAGGGAAGCATTAATCAAATGTTTTCAGAAACAGAAAATAAGATCCATGGTTTTTTACAAGGATTTCAGAGACTGTGCCTTTGTCTGTACATCTGTAATTAGCTAAATGGGTCAGGAAATGTTCTCTGGCCCTGAGGGCAACATGTGCAAGCTCTTGCCTTCCAGAAGAAGCAGGTTGCAACCATACAGCCTTTTGGTCTGTGTTGTCCAGTGGAGTGTGATGAGTGTCATACAGAGTGGTGTTGCTTGGCAGAGACTATGGCAATGATCATGCTAACGTTCCAGCAGTATGGATAGTCACCTAGCAGGTGTTTGAACTCATAGCCTACCCCTTCTTAGCTTGCTAGTATAGACATGGCCTGCATTTTGAAAATATTGACTTAGTTTGAGTGCATGTGATGAGGTCTTGAAACTGTAATCAAGACGATGTATCTAGCAAAGTCACCACTACAGGAATTTTAATATGTTCTTCTTAGGAAAAAAAAATCAAAACAAACAAAAGAAAACAAATAAACAAACAAAGCCAAAAACAAAGTCAAAAAAACAACACTAAAAACACTACACACCCCTTGTCAAAGAGTTTTCTAGAATCTGATAAGGTATATTTTTTGGTTGCTTGCTTCCATCACATTATTATCCTAGTGTCTGAACTCAATTAGACCAAACTACCACATAGATTATTTTTCTTGGTGCACTGACTTTGTTTGTGTCCTGGTGTCACTCAAATTTTGGAAGAGATCTCTTCGTAAAGTACAATATGGATTACACAGTGCTACCTCTTCAAAATTTGACTATCAGTTGTGTGCAAATCGATTCAGCCTTTCCAATACAATAGTAAGTTTGTTAAATGCTGACTTCACTAGTACTTTGCTCCTTGGCAGAATTTGGCAGTTTTCTGGCAAGTATAGTCCATTAGTTATTAGTTTCTAATTTGCTGAAGTTAACTGTCAGATCCTGAAATTTCTTCCAAGACAAGGTCAGTGTAGACCTGAAAATCTTTCTTTAAAGCTTTTCTTCTTGTGTTGATAGCTGCCTAATTTAAGCAGTGAATAGTGGCCATTGCCATGAGTGGTTTTGCCTTTGTGTTCAATACTAAAGAAAAATCAGTCAAAATCTTGAAGTCTAATGTAGCATGTCATGCAAGAATTTTAAACCTGATAATTCCACTGAGTATTAATTTTTTTTTCAATGTTAAAATGCAAGGGGGACAAAATTGACTGCTAATGTCTCCTTTTTCCACTTCAGCTTTTCAGTCAATTTCTGTAAAGAGTTTTTACATTACCATAACTCTTGCCTGGTCTTCTTCCATCTACTTGGTGTTTTTCTATGGCATGCTGATCACAAGAGGCTGTGCCCAATATTGCTGTTGTTATAGAATGACTCTGTAAAAAGGCACAGTGTTAAAATGGTTCTTTTATTTTGTGTTTTTCTTTGACTTTTTAAAGTCATGTATGTGACTCTGTGAATGTAAGAATTAAAAATAGTTTGTAAAAATTTACCCATTTATTCAACATAGCCAGGTATTGTCTTAAATTAGAAACACCCTTGGTAGTAAAGGATTGTCAAAAAATATCATAATTTCCATTTTATTCAGATCATGCTTATGAATTTCCCAATTTGTAATCCCATTCAGAGACATATCCATTTTTTGTACCTCAAATCTTCATTTATCAATCTACCATATTTGTTAATATCTCTACTGTAAATGTACACATTCTAGTCATGTATTCGGATATTTAGAACTCCAGATGAAACCATCTCTGAGGCACAACCAGTTCTGCTTAAGGAGAGTGGAAAGACACTGACAGATAGTCTGAATGATTGTTGTAGGGTATGCTCAGGTTTCAGCAGTCTATGACCCACACCCATTAGATATACAGCATCCTGATAAGGTTTTGATGCAGATATACAATAAAACAGATTCTTTAGCCAGGTGGATTTGCCAGGAACCCTAACTAACATCTGACTGTGGTAACACTTTGGTCATTGACATTCAATTTAATGCCCAGTGAGCTACAGACAGCACATGTTCTTGTCTGTGTGTCCTTACAAATGCACAACTTCCATGATAGGCTTCAGTTAATTCTTCACAGTTGTGACTTTCTCTTTTCCTCAACATTGCCAGATAAAATCCCTCTTGATGCTAACATGTAAATTGTATTGCTATTTTTTAAGACTTCGTGAGGCCTCACTTTTCCTAGTGTGAGATCTAGGTCTAAATAAAGCTGTACCGGCAAGCTAACATCTCTCATGCTACCAGCTATCTTGTCTTTTCATTAATGTCTGCTTTTAATGTTTTGTTTTTGTAGGGTTCAGCAAGACTGAACTGCAGCAGCTAAAAGCTGTTTCTTTTTTTCCCTCTCTCTCTTTCTTCTGGAATCGTCAAGTAAATTTGGCATTATCAAATTAACATTCTTTCTGTCTAACCTATTAATATGAAAAGTCCCTTATATTTTTTTTTATCGTTTTCTTCCACTGACACTCTGTGAAGGGACATATAGAGTGTTCAGCAGTGTCACCTGTGGCTTAGATCAGAATACTGCCTGATATTGCCAACTATGCTACAGAACCCTGATGCTGCTGAGGTCTCTAAATGGAGCAAGGCCCTCACAATAGCCTTTATCACACAGTTTTCACAGAGTTTCCACCAGAAGTGTCCTCTTTCCCTTTCAGCAATGTTAATGTACCCTTTGCACACAAAAATTTCTTTTCTTTATTCCTCCTTTAGACGGTATGATTCCTTCCATTCCTTGTGTCACTATGCCTAATATTTGAGCTTCAGCTTAAAAATTTTTCAAATGGGGATATCGTTTCTGCTTATTGTCCTCATCCTTCTGCAGTTTGCAGTCCTTGTCTCTGAAAAATTGCACAGACCAATGCCCAGCCCATTGCTTCACCAGCTGATAAAAAGACACAGATTATTTCTAGTGGTCAAACTGACATTTCCCCACACCAGAAATATCAGTCAAAACAAATCTGTTGCCCAGACAGTATGGGCAAAAGCTGTGGATCAGGGCAACCTTTTCACTCAAACCCATCTATACCTAGCAGAGAATTCTAACCCAGGCCCAGCTGCAGGGGCCAGATGAGCCTTGCAAACCTTCCTTCTCCAAACTTCAATCCCACAGGTAAAGAGGGTGAAATGTCTGTCAGTATTATGGCTTTAAAATTTCCCATGGTGAACAACTCCCTTGCCACTAAAAAAAAAAAAAAGCACACAGATAGCAAAGGTCTGGCCCCTTCAGTTTCAGTTGCTCCAGGAAGATTATTTCATTAAAGTTTATCAACATATTTTAGCAGATACAATTCCATTAATTCTAGCAGCTTTGCTAACACAGCAAAGAAAATGTCTCAGATCCCTCACTTCTGGAAGAAGTGATGTATAAGTACACCTGTCATATCAATTTCAAAACAGGGGCTAGCAAATGGAATTACAACAAGGTGAACCAGTCAAAAAGGCTGTGATAAAGTAAACAAGTGCAAGGCTCACTTGGTCATGTTTAATGGGGTTAAGCCACAAGAGGAATGGGAAGCAGTGCAGCTACAAGTCTCAGTTGTGTGTTTTTATTACAGACATGTACATCCCTACTCTTTTTTAAATTTATAAGAATTGTTTTTCTGAAGATGTCTATTTCAATGACTGAGGCATTCCTGTCCTAAAAACTTCTTATTTTGAAAATTAAAAAAATAGGAATATATTTATAAAAGTAGAATTCTAAGAAATGTGTCTAGCACATAGAAGAAAGACCAGGCAATGATTCTTGTATTAAATTTGAATGGGAAACCAAATATTTCTGTTAATAGAAAATTAATCCTAAATTAATGTTCTGATCATCGCTTTGTTCTTTTGCTTAAAAAAAAAAAAAAAGAAGATAAAAAACCACCACCAAAGCCCCAAACTTCCGAATAGCTTTTACTGGCTACAAATATGTAATAAGACCATGAGAGATATATATCACCAGCAAGCAATTTCAAGAATGCTACTTATTTTTTCAACTCACAAAAAAACCCAAGAACCCCAAAATATAAGCATATACACTAAATAATCTTGAACCAGTAGCCCAGGAGCTTTGTTCCTAAAACATATTCCAGTGATTATGAAGGGACAGAGGAGTAACTTAACAGTTTTTCATTCTAAAAGAAGAGAATTTACAAAATTACCAGGAAGCTCCTATAAAACCAAACAGCTATAAAGAGCCAAATTTCTTGGCCTGGCTTCCAGGAGCTATGTTACTAGATTTTTAATCAAGTAATTAAACCCAAATTTTCAGATAGCCACAGACTCAAAATAACCTGGGAGATCCTTCATGGATTTGTTACTTTGCCTTTGGTGACTCTGGGTGTCTTGCTGAGGCTGTCTGCTTCAGTCAGGAAGAATACCAGAAATCAAAAGGACAATATCAACAATACATGAAGCTATTTTTATAGTATCTGAATTGGTCTCTATGGCAACATTTTTTAGCCTATTTAGATTTTTTAAAAAAATCTCTATATCTCTCTTCCCCTTCTTGCATTATTCTGTTGAGTGACAGATATTGATAGAAAGATAAAACACAATGTCCCCATACAAACACCTGTTGAGTTTGGAAGAGTAGGTTTTTGTTTGCTTTGTATTTGACCTTTCACTTAAATAGATATTTCAAAGACATCCCACTAAATTTTTTCCTTTTCTTTGAGAAAAAGTTACTAGGAAAAAAGAAAGATACATTCCACTTAGATTCAATTTACTCCAAATATGCATAGATATATAATTTATTGAGCCTCTTCAAGTCTGTGTTTGATGAGAGTGGTGTGTGCGTCATCATCATTGTTTTATAGTTTGGGGAGGCAAATACAGATGGGAAAATAAAATAATTGTCCAAGGCCAGCCACCCAGCTAGTTGTTTCACTGACTGTACTAGTGGATTTACACATTTTCAGTACCTTAACAAGTAGTTCCTGATATTACACTTTATGCCTAAGCTCTCCTTATTTGGCAGATGTTTCTGGCTCACTATATCCTTGTCTCTCCTGCTGTTGTATGAAAAAAGCCCACAAACAAGCAGGAAATAGGACTATACCCTGAGAACTGCTAAAATGACTACCTCAAAAGGCCATTAAATTCATAGAGAAAAAGAAATGTGTATGAAAATACAGGAAATTTGTGTTTATAAAATCCCATAAATCAAAGTACTTAATGTACAAACAGTAGGTCTAAAACTTATGGTTTTTATTGGAGGCAAAAAAGCTAAAATTGAGGAGTGATGGCTATAATGAAGTGGGGATGATACTCCTGGATAGTGTAGGAGTGAAAGCAGCTGGTGCTGGTCTGGGCTACCTGCACAGATTAGTTTTATTGAGGATCTGGACCTTTGTGTAAACAGACAGTAGAGCAATGCCTGTTCTTCACAACTGTGTAGATGAAAGGGATTTTCTTCACACTGGAAGAATTCTTATCCCTCATGAAGAGACCTGATTTTTAAAATTATCTGGTAAAATTTTGCTACCTGTCAGCTTTAGAACATAAGAACAGCAGTATCAGCTCAGTTCAATGGTCTGCCTTATTTGCTGTGCTGTCTACATTAACCAGACATACAGGAAAGACTACTGAAACAGGGAAAGAATGATCCTATCTCTGATATGCCTTCATGACTTTTTGCAGTCAGCAATTTAAAGATTTTCTGAGCCAGGACTCCATCCAAAACATCCATCAGTCAGGCTATTCTCTAATCCACTTTAAACTCATTTATTTCTTTGGCTACCTTCAAATCCTAAAGCATCGAGTTCCACATTTCAATTTTTGTGGTGTATCAATGACATAGAAATGAAATAATATGTTGAGCATCCTAGATCTAACACTTAACATTTTATTTGAATGCAAATCACATTATTTGTATCCTGAGCAGAGTTGTTTGTCTTTACAGTCACAATAACTGGAAGTAAATTTTAAAAAGCACCACAGATGAGACTGATTCATGTGTATCCAACACTCAGACAAAATTGCAGATGATCGGCTGCATCCTGTTGGCTGCTATGTTTTGTGCAAAAACCAGAGTGCTGTGATACAAGCCAAAGTGTCATCATTTCAGCTTCATCAGAATGTGCTTATATTTTTAAGCACCAGCAATTTTCTTACAAATGTTATAAACTCTGCAATTTATTTAATTGAAAATTTAATATTAGATGATTTGGGATTTAGCATAAGGAACTGTTAGAGGAAGTTTTGAAATGTGTATGGCGGTAGTTTATTGAGGTCAATTGAGTAATTAAAATGGGTGTTCTCACCAGAAAAGTTTTTTTTTAAAACATATGTAAGTAAAATCAACCAATCCTTTTGTGCCACATATAGACAGAATGCTGTCTTACAATTGGCAAAATAAATGTAGAATGAAAAATATTCTTTAAAAATATTTTTAATGGCTAAAAATAACAAAGTTATTAAAGGGGGGGGGAGGGGAAAGCCGCAAAATACTCCCTTCATCTGGATGAAGTTAATACAATAGTAGTTCTAAAGTAATTAGAAGCAAGCACTTATCATAAAACCATCACAGCATTATCATCTTCAAGGGCTGAAAAGAATATATCTTTAGAAACTATATGCCTAGCATGGATTGAGAAGGTAATATTAATGGAGGAAAGAACCAGGAAATAGCAGCACACTTAAAGCTGACTGGAGCTAGAATCGATGACAAGAGGCAATCAGAAACACAGGAGTAATTTTTTAAGCAATGATAGATTCAGGTAAGTAGCAAAATCAGTCCTTCTTCTGATATGTGGGGTGAAGATAAATTACCAGTTTTGTAAATTGAGCAATTAGGTTTGCCCTTTGACTAATATATAAAACAAGCTCTTTCACTACCTGACTTCCACTGACGTACTTATGCCCAAAGCTATATTAAATTTCCTGGGGTAAAGACACTACAAGAATTAAACTTCTGTCAAGGCATCACCTTGAGTGATTATATTATTGGCAATCATGTTTACCAGGTGTCTCAGAGTGCTGGGCTCTGTACCAACACAGAGGAAGAACACCAGGATCTTCTCTCTCAAGGAGACTGCAGCCTGAGTCAGGCACAGAGCACATACAGTTCACAACACTGAACTAAAAGCAATAAAGGTTTAATTTTATGTAACTCCATCCTCTCTTCAGTAAAATATATGTTCATTCATAGAGTGATCTCATACACTTTGTTAGAGAATACAATGCTTCTTACAAAGCATTAATATCTTTTCTCTGTGTGTCTAAGTGGTCACTGTTCTGAGTGGAGCAGCAGATTAAATAGCTGCTCCCATTAATTGTGGGAATCTCAGGTCATCTTCTCTGATATGATACAAGAATAAAATATGTTTTAAACAAGTGTTCATAACAGGGAATTTGTATACCTCCTCCTTTCTCTTGTTGCTGCTTACGTGTCCACAGCTGAGAAATTTATATGATTGTCTTCATATTGATCATGTATTCTTTTATTGCTGTAGGCATCTGTAATAGGAAGCTCTTTAAATTCCTTGGAAAGCGTTATCTAAGAGGATGGATAATGCCCACCTAGACAAAGCTATCATGTTGCTAGGCACCAGTTCTCTGTAGTTCATCTTGCTGAAATCGCTGTGCACACTCTCCAGTGTCCCTCCACAAAATTTTTCCTTCCTCATTTGGAAACTTCTTTTGTTCCCAGCAGGAAACTCATGTTCTTAGATTCCCTAGGAGTTAAACAAAAGTGCAACCAGTAGATACAAGGCCTTGCAGAGAGATTTGGGTCCTCACAAGACTCCTTACAGTGACTCCCATAGGAAGAATGTATTTAGAGAATATAGGAGGATGAACTTTGTGCTCACTGCTATCTGTGAGGAACCAGTGCTACCTAAACAATAATGATGTCCCAGCTCCTCCTCCAGATTGTGTTGACAGGAGTTAATTCACCTCACCTTACATCACAAGTATGAACTAACTGAACTAAATCTTTTCTGTGGCTTCATGAGAAGAAACAGAGGGAAGTGGAATGCAGACAAGAAAGCCAGGGCCAATAAAAAGTCTGCTATTCTCCTTAATAAATAAATCTGGCTCAAAGTAATATGATAGAGAAGCCTTTACTAGTTATAACTCCTGCTGCACCTGAGTGCTCTACGAAACCATTTCATCCTTTGTTCCTTTAAAACATGCAAGTTGTCACAGTGTTCTTCTTTAATAATCACAACTTCACAAATTTTTATAATTATGCTAACGGAATCATTGTGAAAGTTTCTTTACTGCTTTGTCATAAATATTAAACCGTTTATCCTACTGGTTTAATATGGCAGATAAAGAGAACTGAATGAATATGATACCACACAGAATTTCCTCCTTACTGGAAGACAATGCAAAAGTATAAAGAGCATAAGTGATTTCACCTTTTATAAGACAAAAAAATTCTTGATATTTTGCTTTCTTGTGCAAGTGATGAAAGGAAACTAATGTCAAAATATTATCTGAGTGTAGAAATTGGATTTTTAACCTATTGTTCTCATTCCCATTCTTAGTCAAACTTCCATATACATGAGTAGTCACAACCTCTTCTCTCTGGTTGTGGATACTCTTGCTTTTCTCTTTCAATTTCTGTGGATTATCTAATTACCTGCCATACCAACGGTCATAATATAAAATGACCAGAAGCTGCCTCCTTTGGTTTCCTCAAGTGTGCACATGAATCCATTGCCATAAAATCTTTCTTCTATGTGAAAATCACCGAGATTTCATTAACATAATTAGAAAAACATAATTACTTGAAGTTTTCCCTCTTGTATATTTAAAGGGACTCTAAATTTACAACCTATTTTTTAGTAATGTTTTGCATATAAAGCCCTCTATTAGGAATAATTTAATCCTGAGGATGAGGCAGCTTCATTGTCATTATGTGTGTAACTGCCTGAAGTGAAAAAAAAAAAAAAAAAAAAAGGCTTCCAAAACAACCCATGGCTAATGCAATAAAGGCATTAGAAATTATTATCATGACCATAAGAGGAATCAATGTGATTCATGATGCTATTGTATAATAAGTTTGCATTTACTGTGTTACACCTAAACTAGAATACTGCGAGTTGCCCAAATTGGAGATTCTGGTTTTCTCCCTCACTCTGCATTCACTCTCACATACATAGGTTGACAAGATCTGATATAGAGCTGTAAAGCAGTCTCCTCTGTCTTCTGTCTGCTGAAAACACTGCTTTGCAATGCATAAGACGTCCAAGGGTCACTCTACCTTCACTTGCTTTTCTACTGTGATAATGTGTGCTCAGATTCTGGGGCTACAGGGAAAGAATACATATTTATGAAAAAAAATAAAGAAAAAAGAAAATCAGGTTTTCATCTAAATGAAACAGTAAAAATTGTTAAATCACGTGCGTACACATATGTATCCCATTAACAACTTTCAGATTCATTTGCATTAATTTTTTTTAAAGTACTTTTTTTATCTGTATGTCTATACATTATATGAACACTGATTCAAAAACCTCTGTTATCCTCTCTTCATAGGCATGTGTGAGGGCACACATACACAACTTACACACTCCATTTGGGTTCAGTGGTAGGTTCCCATACTGGGTTCAGCTGGTATGGAGTTAAATTTCTTCACAGGATCCTGTATGGTGCTGTGGGTTCAGTGGTAGGTTCCCATACTGGGTTCAGCTGGTATGGAGTTAAATTTCTTCACAGGATCCTGTATGGTGCTGTGGTTTGGATTTCTTAATAGAAGAGTGTTGCCAACACACTGGTGTTTTGCCTATTGCTGAGCAGTGATTACACAGCAAGACTGTTTCTCAGCTGCCCTGGCAGCAAGTAGGCTGGGGATGGACAAGAAGCTGGGAGGGGACACAGCTGGGACAGCTGACCCCAAATGACCAAAAGGATATCCCATACCATATGACAACACGCTCAGCAATACAACTGGTGAAGTATTTTAAAGGTAGCTGTTGCTTGGAGACTGTCTGGGAAACAGTCTGCTGGTGGGAGGTGGTGAGTGACTGCCTTTGCATCGCTTGGTGCAGTTTTTTTCCCCTTCACTTATTAAACTGTCTTTATCTCGACCCACAGGTTTTTCTCACTTTTTCTGTTCTGGTTGTCTTCCCCATCTTGCTGGGGGAGTGATCAAGTGACTGGGTGGGTGCTTAGCTGCTGGCTGAGGTCAGCCCATCGCATTTACTCAAGCCCACAGCATGTTTTATTGGGTAAGAGAACAAAGTCAAAGTGTTCTAAATACCTCTGTAGGTGGGTATGACCCCAAGCATTGGCTTTTCATGAAGACATCTGTGTTCTGGCTGCATTAGCATTGCCTTCTGATATGAGTTTTCCTACTCTAGCTAGCATTATCCCAGTCAATGCCCTGTGCTCAGGATAGCTGGAACTGGCAAGGGACATGTGACAGCAGGCTGTTTGGATGTAGCCACTTTTTTTTGGAGTACAAAGAAATTTACTAACACAGACATTTTCTGTATCATTACAGCTGGCTGCAGGATGTGAGTGCTTTCTCACTCATTTTTTAGCAAGTATAAAGAGATGTAACCATAATGTATCTTTCAAAAATTTGCTTTACCTGTTACTTTTGAAAAATAAAAGAAGTTATGTGGTATGAGAAGACTTTGTATTTCCAAAATAATGTAGATTTTATCTACCATTCCCAGATTATTTCCGGTTTGGACTTAAACTACTTCTCTCAAAAGGGACCATTACTCACTGTCTCCATACTGCTAAGCATAGAAGACAACGTCCTTGGAGGAAAAATGGGCACACTTGAAACTGAGGGTGCTCTTAGGGGCAAAATCATCCTTTTCCTGCTATCATTATTTTTTATATAAAGACTTTTAAGGCCTATGTATGCAACTATGATTAAAAAATAAACATTAAAAGAATAAAGGTGGGTGACAAATGGCACTGTTGTAATAGTGTTGCAAAGCTATTGCTTCAGCGGTTTCAGTCAGTCATGTAAAGGGATGAAACTCTTACAGGTATGCAGAGAAGGAATCTTTGCTGACACCAATATTCCGGACAAGAAGATGGACTGTTTTCATGTGGCGGGATTATAATCATCACTGTCAGACGAAGTGAAAGGCAACTGCAGGATTTGTTGTTGAACTTCTCATTCTAGTCATCATTTTGATTGCTGCAGAAACTCCCTAAAATTGCAGCAATTTTATTGTTAGCAAATAAGATCAAAATTTAAAACAGAGGAAAAAGATGATCTGATTTAAGAGTAGAAATATGCAAGTGACAATCGTGTTTTCCTAAAAGAAAAGGTTCTTACCCATGTAGCATTGGGTAAGTTTTTACCCATGTAGCACTTAGTGGGAACACAAGGCAGTATTTTCTGTCTACCCAATGGGGGCTTTTCCTGGTAATTTTTTTCACCAGAACATCACTTTCCACTGGCTGCATTCGGATCCTCCTGTAGGAATTTGAATCCATTCTGCTACCCTCTTATGTTATACCATCTCTTCAAGGAAGCTTCTTCAATTCCTTGCCTTTGTCAGTGCCTGGACATCTCGTCCCCTTTTCCTCAGAACTCCATAGGGAGATTCCTCTCAACTATGCTCTGAACCGCTCTATTCTTCAGGTGCAGTCATTGCTGACTCGTGTAACCCTTGTGCTTAGCTCAGCCACCTCTTCGTATCCAATCCTGGCTCATTGCCCCTAGCTGCTTACACAGCTCTCACTGTGAAATTTTAAATAAATTAAAGTTGGGAGGACTTGGGACCTTTGGAGTATGTGTTGGCCATCATTCTAATTGATTGTTGGCTCTTGTATTCTTCATTCTTCTCCAAACAGGTATAGCCACATAGCTAATGCAAACAAATATTTCCATTTGCAACACACCAAAGAGAGATCTAAAAAGCTGGCTGTGTTTATGTGGTAAACTAAATGAATATACAGCACATTGTATGTTACAGGCAAACAGCTTTTGCTTCACTGTTAATGCAGTTGTCTCATTATTATATCTCTTCAAACTTGCCAAGAGCATTTGTCTTCATTTAAGAGAGCATACTGCACATTCCATATTTTAGAATTAAAGCAATATGGAATTTTCAGAACCTAAAAACAGTTCCAGAAAAACAACTGTACTGAAAACCAAAGTGCAATAACATAAGTGAAGCTTTTTAAATTATTTATCCATAATCTATACCTTAATTTACATAGTTCCTGATTAAACACAAGTGTTTCTGACAGCCCAGTAGAACCACTCTGACAGACAGCATGCATTCTCTTTTTTCCTATGAGTCACAGCCAGTTACAGAGACTTTTCAGGACAAACTGGGCATTCATTGATATCAATCCAGTCCCTTCTGTTCACACTGAACCTTCAGTTCTGCTTCTATAGTGCTATTACCCACAATGATGTACTAATTGAATAACTTTAATTCTTCAATGATTTTCAGAGACCAGGTTGATTTTGCTTGCCCATCAATTCAGAACACAAAGCTATATTTTACGCACAAATCAGTAACCTATCCATCTTTAAATAATAAATCTTTCAGAGTTAGTAGTGCAAAACCTTTCAAGACTATTTTTATAAATCAATTTTTCAAGGAAGCATCACCTTCAATTTAATTTTTTAATTGTCATTCCTCAATAGTTCAGTAATTAAGAAGTTGTTTTAACAAAGCATGCAGGTAAGATTTCCACATTTTTACCTAAACTAAGCATTATCACTTTACACTCAAAAAGGCTCGATTTTTTAAAAAAATCAAACAAACCAAATAAACAAACATAAAAACCAAACAAGATGAAAACTAGGGAAGTGTGTCCTCTGGCACAGTAAAAAATCACTATTACAACACTGTGATAGCAATTTGAGACTAATTAGTTGGGAAGGAATTTAAAAACTTGTATTTAAATTGATTTTATGCTTCACAGTTTTAAAGGGCTTCTTATTTTTCTTTTATATTTGCTCAAAAACCTGCAAATCTGAGCTTCACAAAATTCAAAACACATTCCTGTGAGGTCACAGTTAAAATATTAAGTTATTTTGTCCTGACTGAGTTACATTAACTTGTTTAAAGTGTTTAACATCAAAGCCAACACAATAAATTCATGATGTGAAGTAGGCCATATCCACTGACCAGAAAAATATTCATCCAATACTTAGTAAACATTTAAAACACTTAGAAATAGAAGCAAGATCACAAGCCTCTGCTCTTGCACCTTTCATTCCTTATTTTATTGGTGTAACACCCAGTATAAAGCCCACTTAAATTAATGGGAGTCTTTCCACTCACTTTTGAATTAATCCTGTAAACAAATAGAGAATCCTATTCCTTCATTTCCTGCCTGCCCAGAAAAACATACAACTTCACAGCACAAAGGCAGAAAGGGAAGAGATTTCCTTCCCAGGTCTTATAATCGAAGAAAGTAAATTGAGTAACCTATTCTGTGATACTGCTTGCACAGAGCTCATTTGCTTGAATATGGCCTGGCAATAACAATCCAAACCAGGAGAAAGACTAAAATGAGTGCACGCATAAGGAAACCGTATGAGAACTGCCTTCCACCTGGCTCTCAATTTACTGTAGGCATGCCACCAAGAAAGCAATTCTGAGTTAAACAACACAAACCTGCGCTTTGCACTGACAATCTCCAGGGAATGCCATAAATATGAAATGAATTTTACTGTCTCATATGTTAGTCACAGCTGAGCATAATATGAAGTATCCAGCTGAACTTCTTGCCTCTATTCCACCTAGTAACCAAATTAGCACAACGTGGCTTCCATCCCTTATAGCTGAGCCCTCCAGCGCAGGAAAACAGTTGTGTGCAAACTGATCATCACACAGGTTTCCTGGCCCAGGATCTCTTTTAGAAGATGTGTGGGCCTGGGTTGGGAGAGCAATTTTTGGCACAGGTCAAAACTGTGCCAAGGAGTTCACTAACAATTTATGCACATGCCAATGCATAAAGGATACCTTTATTGTTACTAGCTTGGACATTCTGCCATATGACAGAGCAAGGAAGGTTTGAACAGCAGCAAGCTCCTTTAAGGAATTCTTTTCCACGGCAAAAGACAGCAACCTATTCTTTTGCATCTAGTTGATAGAATGATTTTGTACTATGTGCATTATAAGGTCTGGAGAAGAATAATGGCTAGCAGAGAAATTAATTTGAATGAAAAGCAGCAGTCCTCTATAGACATAACTGAGAGATGCCAAAATACTACTATATGGTATCAGTTTTAAATACAGAGGTTATTGATATGGCTGATAGGAGTGACAGCTACCAAGGGAGAACTTAGAAGAAAAGTAACTGCAAAGGGCAGAAACTAAAAAGAAGGGTCCATTTGCTTTTAGTGGATCAGATATGAACAGCACTTCTATTGCTGGACTCTGCACATAGAAAAAAATTGGAGACATTCTTACTAATCCTCACAAGTAAGCATCAAAAAAGATTGTGAATGCTTTACTCACAGAGAGGTGATTTTCAGAAATCCCTTTGAGGTCAATGTTGGTTAAAGAGGAGCAGGAACTGAATTTGTCAGTAAAGTGTCTAGAGAAACTAGGTGAAATAAGAAGACATATTTAAAGTGTATATGGAAAGTACAGAGAAAACCATTTTGAAGTGTCAGTTTTCTTTCAGACACACTTACAGTATTGCACTAGGATCACTGTAGTTATAGTGTCAGATACAAAGACAGACTCCAGAAGAGAAGGAAAATGAAGCTTAAATAAGAAAAATAAGCTTTCAATCAAAATAATTGAAAAAATTATACTGCATCCTGACACTGGGCACATGAAATAGTCCCAAAATTTATCAACTGTTGTGATAACTTGCACATGATTACAAAAAACCTCCAATCAAAAAAAACACAAAAAATAACATTTTAACTTAATACTGAAAAAAATTGTTGATGATAAAGATGTCTTTTGTGAGAGTATAGCTGTAAAGTAAACCAAAGAAACTGCAGAAAGAGCTGGATTGTTTACAGCCAGCTTATGTGCTATTTATCAGAAGCTGGAAAGGCTTTTTGCTTGTTGTGGGCAAAAAAAAATGTTTGAGTAGAAGTACAAAAAATTGAGTGTCCTTACTTGTCATTTATTATCTTAGTGAGGGATATCACCTAACTACTCAAAACCTACTGCTGTTGTGCTAAAAAAATATAGCTTGCTTTTAAAATCCAAATAAAGGCTACCGTTCACATTGTCTTGTACCTGCAGTATAATAATTAACTGTGCATAGCTCATCACACAAATGCTCATGAAGTCAAATGCTAATTGTTTTGGGCTATCATGTCAGATATCAGAACACAATGTGATGAAGTGAAACCACTTGAGCTTTCAACTGCTAAGGACATTGCAAAAGATTTTTAAAACATCTTAAAGTTTTTCTATGAGTTGATTAAAGTAAACAGTTTCATAGCTGTTGGTTGAAAATGCAAATAACATTATTTTAGTACGATTATTTCCACAATATTGCTGTTTTCAACCTGAGTATCAGATTTCCTGAGTTGTCTTTTTCAACAAGGGGTTTTAGCAGTAGTTGAGCCTGTCAAAATAAAAGAACATTGTTTTTTTTAAATGGTACCTTCAAAGCTTTATGATGCCAGTAATATTAATGATTCTGGAAGAGAAACTTGAAAGACTACAGCTATGATTTTTCAGGCATTTAAGATCTGAACAGTTTCAAATATGTTTACAACAAAACAGACAGTCTCTCTTGCCATATTTTTCTCATTGAAAATATGTCCCCCTTCCAGGAAAACACTCCTGAGAAGTCAGTTCTTACTTCTTTGTCCCACAGTCTCTGAATTCCATCTGTTTTATCATGGCAGTTTACTCCATAAATAAGTATTTAATCTGATGAATATACTGTATCACTGTATTCTGACAGTGTCTGCTGTTCCTGAAGCAAATCAGTTTAAAAATAAGAAATAACAAAAAATAAAATTAAGAATAATAAGCAACATTTTCTTTTATGAATGTATATTTTTTATTTAGTAAAAATAAAAACCAGTTTATCTTTAGAAAAAGATAAACTGTTTCATCATTCAGGACTTGAGAGTCACAAAAAGTCAATAAAATATATCAGTTTTTTCATAGAATTACTTTTCTGCTCTTTACTGTGCCCTTCATTCTTTTTGTTTTGTTTGTCCTTTATTTCATTTATTCTTTGAGTGTTCTTTGTGAACTCAGTGCATGGTCAGAACATCATAAGAATAAAATTAGCACCCATTTATTTTATCTCTAGGCTTATCTCCTCAGAGATAAGTCAAGGGCAAGATTCTTTCAATCTCCAAGAAATGTTATTATTTAAATGAGTTTCTACTACTCACTTTTATATCCTTAGGTAATCCAGCTGAGCGGATTTTAACCCTGTTCATTTTGCTATCACCAATGCAGATTTGATATATCATGTTTATTTTCTAATAGCATCCATTCTTATACTGTTTATCACAACCCAGAGACAGGCAACAAGTTTGCTGAAGGAAAAGGAACCTGTTTCAGGGCAAGACAAATCAGGTGTCCTGACTATTTTTCTTTGTGTGGAACATCTATTCACGCTGCTATTAAAAAACAAACAAACAAACAAACACAACACTCTAGTATTTAAAAATCCCACTATTCTATTAAAAAAACCCAACGAACAAACAAACAAACCACAACAAACAGACGCTCAAAAATTTTTGATACATTCTTATTTTAAGGTTACGTTTATGACCTACTTTTGTAGGTCATAAAAATGTATGTGTTCTCTTATTCACCATTCTTATATTAAAAATACTAATCACTAGAATAAGTAGCTGTGAATTTCTACTGTTTTCTACATTTCCCAGCTGTGCTTCAGTACACTTACCTGAAGTGCGTGTCTTACAAGTATAACAGAAGGAAGTAATTTGATACCTGGTGCATTTTCTTGCTTTCAATAGTATATTGTTTATTAAAAGGAATGAATGGTCTTACTTAGATATTCCAGGTAGCTAAACACCTGAGACTCAATTAAAGTTCATGAAACTAGGCATTCTGAGGACTGAAAAAAACCTCCCTTCCCCCACTTGTAATTATAATTAAATATGGGGAGCTGAGAGCAACAGCAATGGGAGGAAGATGAGGTTGGAGTAGCAGTTGACTTAATTTCAGAATCATGAAGAAATAATGAATAAATTAGGCTGTTAAAATTCATCTTGTTGCAAGTTGACAGGTGCTCAGCACATGTAATTAATTCAGTGAGTTTTAATAAACTAGAATTAGAAGCAAATAAGAAACATCTCCTAAAGCAGTGGGGAAGATGGGTACCACTATCTCCTGGTGCAGATACGCTGACATACTGCAGTTCTCTGTGAGTGATGGGCCACAAGGCCCATGAATGATGCTGCTGCATGTGCAGGAAGGTGAGGAGGGGTAGTGGTCCTTGGTAAGGAAGAGAAGAGGAGGGAGCAATTGCAAGTATTCCATGACTTGGTGAGAATGAAAAAAATGTGAATAGATACTCACTAAAATTAGACTAAAATGCCCCATTTGATAACAACATTTGGTGAAAAAGAATTTTTGTTCCTATTTGGAAATTGGCTTCCCAGATACAGCACGTTCCCAGACTGAGCAGTGTTGTTTGCTTATTTATTTATCAAAGAGGTACATAAAGAAGTACATAAAAGCCAGATTTCCAGTGTGGTATTGGAAAACCGTGCTGAGCCCATGGCTATGCCTGGGAGAGGGCAGGTTTTGTTTGCCAGGACTGCTTCTCTGGCTGGAGAAGGAGGGAGGCTGAGTTCACTGGAAGCACTGCCAGCACATGAGTCTGTCATCACGATCCACAGTGGTTGTTATGTGATGTTTTGAGGCTGATTTGCATGTTTCTGGTGGCATGTGATGCAAATATGCTATCATATCAGTGATACAGAATTACCATTGTTATTCATTAAAGACCCCTGTCTGCTACTCAGGAGGGTTAGATATAATCAGCAGTCATATATTCCAGAGCACAGATCAATTTTCATAAATCTTGCTTCTGTCTTTTGATTTTGTGCTTAACGTGATCATTAACATTTTCATCACAGTTCTTTCTTCAACAATAGCCATGTCCACATTTGTCTCAGATTTTCATCATCTATCTTTCCTTCAATACAGGGGATAAATTATGAATTAAATCCTACAGTCTTAAGTCAACCATAAGAGTTAGCAATGTTTTCACCAAAAAGATCAGGATGTTTGTATTTGCATTATTTATAAGGGAAATAGTATATTTTTTCAGGGTAATACTATGTTTTACCTATGCGGTTCCTTCCTAAAAGATTCTTTAATATTCCTCAAAAGTAATTCTGTTGTCAAAGTCTTCTCCAACAGAACATGATAGCTTTTGCAAGAACATTGACAAGAAAAAGCAAATTAAAGTTACATAGTAGGAATTCAAAACATATGAACCAGCTAGTTAAAGGAAGGAAATTTCTGCATTTTCTATTATATTTATTGTGTGTTTCACTGCAGAGCTTTAATTTTAAATAAGTGGGATTTTTGTTCATATACAGGAAATACTGCTAGTCAGGCTTTAACTGGATACATTTTATGAGTCCATATACCTTAGGGACATCTGAACATAAGAATTAATGGCAAAACCTAGAATGGAATGATTAGTGCATTTTCAGGATCTGCTGGTTTTTTGCAGTTTACATTCCTTGCAAGGCTTAAAACTAACAATAATTCTCTTGCATATAATTATATAGAACCCCTTTCCCTAGATTTAAATAGACAATTTGACTCACGATTAGAAAGCAAGGTGTTTGTCACATTCATAAATTTCAGCAGGAAATCATTAAGTTCTGACTTAATGTTCATAAATTTTTGAAAGAGGTTGATATCAACTAATGCTAGTATCAGGTGGTATCAGCTATCAGCTATGTGTTTGAGATAACTATTGGAGTGAACCATAACAACTGATTTCAGATAAGAAACTGGGAAAATTAACACCATAGAAAATTCAAAACAAAATTTATTTTAAATGAGTTAAGAATATAAAATGAACTAAAAAACATCCATGGTGTGATATGTGGGTGTCATATATGTCATATCCTTCCTACCAGCCTTTATCCAACAATATATGCAAGCACCTATATATAACTAGGAAGGTGCATATTTTCTACCTAAATAGTTTGCTCAACTGGGATTTTAGTGAAAAAAACTTGCCAGTCTTAATAAAAGGCTATATAAGGTAGCCATGAGATGTGTATGATGCACAAAGAAATAATCATAAATTAATATCTGCATTTCTCAACTATAAATTTGCACCATTAATATTGGGGGTGTGAACTGTTTTGGGTTTTTTTAATCTTGACATAATTTTGATGGTTTAAATTGTGATAAGTTGTGCTAAGGAAATTTTCAACATTACTGGTGTGGTTTTGGGTCTGGGGTACAATGCAGACTGCATTTTATAGCCTGCTACTGGCATTTTCAGTAACACAGCAGAGGGCAGATCATCCTTTACACCAAGAAACTCATTTATGTAAGCTACAATGTCAAGTTTAATTAAGGGCTACAGTGACAAAAGAAAGCTGACTGCACGTGCTCAAAATACTTTTCAGATGACAAATGACTGATACCCATAAAAACAATATCCGGGATAATTGTTAAGGTTATGATACTTAAACCAGCCTAGAAAGATTTTAGGTGGTATATTTCAACAGGTTAATATTCTATAAGATTTAAATTAAAAATAAAATAGCAAACAATCTATTACTTAAAATTCAGTTTTATAGTCAGGCTCTTTCTGCACAGAGAAAAGAATATGTAACTGGCAATTAGGAGCATTTGTATCTCTATATTTTCTTTGTTCAGCTCAATGAGAGTTTATAATCAGTAACTTTATAACTGGCTTACCAGAATGGCTTTTTGATGATCCCTGGTCAAAGTAAATGTGTAGAGAAAAATCTGCTAGCATGATTTATTTTGTGTTCTTTGTCCCTGCTTGGAACATTCAGTGTTTGGGAAAACAAGTCAAAACCTCTTCTGCTTAATCATCATCAACATCTTTCTTTCTTTCTCTCTCTTTATGGCCACCACATCATAAAGGGAGAGTTGATGCTAAGGATAAAGGTCAAGATGATAGAATATGACAATTCTTTGAATTGAAAAGAGAAATGAGTGTCCCTAAGTATTCAGCATGAGCTTCTCTTTGCTCCCTGCAGGGCATCTGCACCACAACCACCGCATTTTTACACTTCTTCTTCTTAGCTTCATTCTGTTGGGTTTTGACAGAAGCGTGGCAGTCATATATGGCTGTTACTGGAAAAATTAGGACACGGCTCATAAGGAAACGTTTCCTGTGCCTTGGATGGGGTAAGCTAGTAAAATTATTCCAAAAAAACATTGGAATGAAAAATTTAATGCAGCAACAGTGTCAGGAATATAATAATTTCCTTCAGTTAACCTGAAAGATAGTAGACAGTATGTTACTACAAAGAAAATAAGGTAAGGAGCCTTTCCACTTTATCTCGAGCTCAAGCTATGTTGGTGCATATTGTAGCATTGTTTCATAAATATGTTTTAACAAAACTTTAGAAGATTTTCAGCAAAGTACTGTAATGTCAAGAAATCAAAATAAAACAAGAAAAAAAAATTCTCTGAATATTCATAAAGTCTCCTTCTAGTTCTCTTTAAGACCTGTCAAATGTACCAGTAATTTAAGTACATCAAAGTGGTACATCGTGGGCAGAAAACAGTGTCCTCCTCCCTGCCAGTGCTTCAGAAAAACAAATCCTGGAATAGCACTGTGTTTCATTAAATAATTCATTCCATGTAAAACTGACCATTTTGCATTAGCTTGCCCTGTCATTTTTTGTCCAGGCAAAACAGCAATATTTTACTCAACATCTGATGATTATTACTGTTTTGTTTTCTTTCAGGATTGCCAGCATTAGTGGTAGCGATATCAATAGGCTTTACCAAGACAAAAGGATATGGAACAGCCCACTAGTAAGTCAATCTGAAATGATAAAATATGTTTTTAATTATCAAGATTGTCATACCCATCAGGAACTGCCTAGCATACTCTAAAAGCTCTACAGGTATCCATTCACATTTGGAACTGGCTTAAAAGTGACTTAATGATCCACAAAAGAACAAAGAGAAAACAGTATGCCAGTCTTGGACTGAGCTCAGCAAAGCACCAGACATCCTGGATTTCTTGTGAAGATTTGAAATAGCAAGCTTTTAAGAAACACTGAGGATTGGGTCCACTTAGACACCTAACGTTTAATAGATTTACAAAAGAGAATGTTAAATGTTATGGCTATAGCCTCTGCCAGCCTTAGATATGTCTGAAACTGTACTGGCAAGAGTCTCCTTGGTACCTGGGTTTCTGTGCACCAAGCGTGTACCTCGACTTTAATGCCCATGAGCTGTTTGAAGTTAAAGACCTGCAGACACCTAAAACCAGTTCTCCCATCCAGCCCCTCTCTCCTGGAGAGCCTGATCCAGCTGATTTCCTGGACTGGGCTCTATCTGAGAAACAGCAAGGAGGAAATCTGTGTATTTCATTTACATTCACAAATACATTTCCTGTTTAGCCACCTGTCTGGTTCAAGTGTGTATTTAGCACTTTGGAAAATTCACTCCACAGAAGACTGCCCTTTGGGCTTCTGATGAAGAAGGAGCTTGGGCTGAGCCTTCCTCCTGCCAGTGGAGAGCTCCAAACACCATTATGTATGTGAGAGTACGTTTCCTTTCATTGGCCTATTTGGAGCTCTCCTCACATTGCCTAAGAAATTGAATGTGCATCTGGACAGAAAGAGAGGAAATATGACTCTGTAGCCTGTTAATGAGGGCATTCATCAGAGATGTGGATGAGTTAGGTCAAGTCTTCACTTCAGTTAATATTTAATTATTCTTCTTAGCATCATCATTCAGTGAGATCGGGATTCCCCCTCCCTTCCCTGTGTGTCTCACTATCTTGGCACATGGTGGGAGAGGCTTCAAGCCCTCACTCCAGGATTGGGTGGGAAAGGATTCAAAACCAAATCTCCTCCTGAATACCAGCTCTAACTACTGAACTTTGTAGTTTTAAATGGTGACAACATGCATCTTGAGTTTTTTAATGAGGAATGTCTTATGTAATGGAAGTGCTTAACTTGCACTTAGAGCTGGCAAGTGAAGCAATAGTCTTGTTTCTCTTTTGGGTATTACATTGAGGACTTACTCCTCTGACATTTTTTCTAACTATGTGCTCATCTTGCTGTTTTTTTTATTATTTAATCCTTGAACGAGGATTGGAGAACCATGTAGGTTGTGAGAATTACAAATCACCAAAGAACAACATCCAGACCCCACTGGGGATGTAGCTTTGTCCCTTGCAGGATTTTCCACCAAAATCATTCATGTGTGAGCACTTGCTTTAGTTACCATTGCTTCCTGCTTCCTTTCTGGGCTGAATGCATTTTTAAAGGGGATACACTTAAATATTCAGACAAAACAACAAATCATTCATTAAGAATAACCTGTAAAGTAAAAAAGAGCAGGTCTCTGTACATGTAACAGCTCCTCTCCCAGGCTTCAAATTCAGCTGACGCAGTACTGTGGAAGAAAAGAACAAATGAATGTGTCCAAGGGACAAACAGAACCATAATGCAGCTTTCTCATCTTATTTGTAAATATGTTTTATTGACATTTGACATCAGAACTACATAAAAAACCAGTGAAGGCGAGGAATGCAGATTTCTCCTCCATCATCAGCTGATGTGCCGTCCCACTTCAGAAGGCAGCAAAGAATTGTGTCCCATGACAACTACTGGGTGGTAAAAAAGCAGAGCTCCTGTCCTGCCCCTTCTCACATAATTAAAGAACTTGTATAATACAAGTTATTACAATATATTTTGCCTGCAATCGATTACATACATGCTGCCACCAGAAATGTGTTCTGCTGCAAACTATTCCTGGTCTGAAAGACGCTGGTTTCGAAAATGAAGGTTTCAAATGGAGAACATGAAAAGTGAAAATTGGGGAATTCGTTCCAATCTCGTAGTCCCGCACATGAGGAGATTAATGGAAAGGGAGAAGGTCCAGGGATCTTTGAAGTGGATCTGTTTTGTACAGTATATATCAGAATTGTTCACTCTGAAATTCTGCAATCATCAGTCTCTGAGTCCTAATTATTAGACAGTTGTATTTCTGTACATTTAAAACTAAATGTGAACTTCACACTTATAGTGATATAGATAGATAGAGAAGCTGAAGGGTATTCCCAAAAATAATTTGAAAAGCCACAAAGACAAGATTTTAGATATTTCAGGTTGTCTGAAAGAAGATGTGTGTCCAAAAGCTTAATAGATTTTCCAAACTGTTTCTGTAAGACCAATAAATATTTTTGCTACCTCTCTTCAGATGATCACAGCTATGAAAGCACCATTACCACATGTTATAGGTAATAAACCTGCGTGAAGTACTCATGTTTATATTCAGTACTAGTTCTAGGAATTCATTATATCAGCAAAAATTAAAATTCTGTTGTAGTCATGTTCTTGCCATGCTCTCTTAAGAGAAGGAACCTTTCTCCTGGAGAGCATCAAACAACTCACAAAATGTACAGGATACAGGAGCAAGTGTACAGATACTTCATCACTCATCAGAATTTTATGACCATATAGCACAATCCTATAAAACCACCAGTGGCTGCTCTTAATACTAATCAATTTATATGGCTTTCTGCTATATGCACATCAGGGAGAAAGAAGACAGAACAGGAGAATAAAATAAAACCAACTATAAAACACCGTAAAAAAAGTTATCAGAGCAAAGAAACAGAAAAGGAGAAGAAAAAAAGAGTAAAAAATTGACAATTGCTTTGTGGTGGAAGAAGGCACTTGAAAATCTATCTTCAGAATGTCTTCAACAGAAAAAGAATGGGAAAAAAATGAATTTCAGAGTCATCAATTAGGAGATGTTGAATATGTTGCAATAATGCTGTCACACGTTGGTGAAAATCCCGACTGTTGAAAATTCAGATTGTGTAAAGAAAAGACAACATCTACTTTTTTTTCAGCTCTGCTCTAAATGGAAAACACTCTTTTGAGCAACTGTTTTACTTGAGGACATGGACAAGGGAAGCAACATTCCTCCTTTGGTCTTAAAGATTTTTAGGGTAGAAATTGGGTTTGTTTTATTTAAAAAAAAACCTTCCTGACACTTTTTTCAGCATAGGTAACTGAAATTAACTTTCAAATACAATAAGTGAACTATTTTTATGAACTGATTCTCCTGTCTCCCAATTAACATAAAAATTTTAATTACATATCTTAATTACACAGAGTGATCACCTTCACTAAGTTTAAAAGTTCACAGTGGTGAGGGAATGCACTATGACTACATTCCCCCCTCTCAGAAAGATTCTGACCATACATAACCTAGCTTTGGAAAAAATAGCAAGAAAAATTGCAGAAATTTTTGAAAGCATTTTTTTGACATTACAAAAATAAATTGTACATTACTGCTGTAGTTGATTTTTGAGGTAGGATGTAGAATAGCTTGACATGTATTACGTTTTTAACACGTAGTAGATAGGAACTATTTGCATCCATTTATCATTCCAGAATTTAGCACACAGGCGCATTTGGGTTCATGTGACAGTTTTCACATGGCTTCATTGGAGTGGAAAACAATTTTATTCTTTGCAGTGAGAATACCAGCCCTAAAAGATCATTAATATTATGATGTGCTTGCATTTAATTTACTTAGTCTTCAAAAGTGCAAAACCATTACTGTAAAATAAAGAAGATACATATGATTCTGATGTGAATGTTTCTGGATGTGATATCCAAGTAAATTATTTGAATACATACACTTGAGTTTTCTTATATGTAGGTGGGATCATGCATTCAAATAAACATGCAGTTCTTTGAATGTGTAATCACTGGGAAAATAGCACAGCTGCATTTACTTCAGTGTGTAAAGCTCCTGATCTTTTGCAGATATGAAAAGCTTTACATCATGGTATATCAAATATTTAGAATCTGACTCTGTAAGTGCTCTGTGTTTGGAAATCTGATGGTTTTAGTGAAAGCCCTGATGCAGTATGACAAACTCTGTGAGATCAGTAGGTCTCCAGAAAATACAGTTTTCAGATGCTTTAAAACTTACATTTAAATTGTTTGCAAAATATTCCAAAGAATACAGAACAGTTAGATCATATATGATTTTTGTCTAATGGGAATATTGTCTTGAAGATGTAGTTCTAATAGCAATTATTAAATGACATGATATATAGAAACCTTTTTTTTCCTGAAGTTCTACATTACAGGTACTTTACCCTTCACTGCTTTAAGTATAGAACTATCAGACCCATATGGTAAGCTGAAAATGTTTGTAGACACCTGCTTGGCAAGGCCTGTTCAGTTAACTCATCACACGTGTTTAAAGGAGGTTCAATAAATATTTGCGAACTTATTTTCTATTGTGCTCTTAATATGTTTTAGGCATTTCAGTTTGTGTATAATTGACATTTAAGATTTTGAAACATTAATGGTAATGGTAATGGAAATATCTTTCAACTCTCAACATCATCATATCAACAAAACATTTCTTTTTTGTGTGTGCATATGAATCTCATATGTCAAAAAAATCTCGTGTTGTAGTAATTATTAATGTTTTTATGACAATGTGTTATACTTATTTTAATTTGTGTTAGTTCTTCTCTAACATTCTTTACAGTTGTTGGCTGTCCCTGGAAGGAGGGCTACTTTATGCTTTCGTTGGACCTGCAGCTGCTGTTGTCTTGGTAAACATTAATATAATTTCCAGTATTTTCATATGAAATGATGGAAAGTGCTATTTCAATTATTATATATATATATATTATATATACAGTAACATTTCATTTTGCTGTAAATACTGAGATTAGTATTGTTTAACATACCTTCAGGATTTTGAAGGCATGACTCATTTAATTATATCACTTCTTTATACCAATTAATTTTTCATGTTTATACAGTAAGCTGTGAATGAATAATGTACTGATTAGTGGTACAGAAAACTTTTTACAGGCATCACTGAGTTACTATCAGAGGCATCTACGCAATTGTCACTTCCTTGTGAAATTCAGTGACATTCTTGATAGAGTGCTGCTTGGCAGTGTATTGCTATGCCAGCAAAAGCAACAGAAGGAGTGGAAGCAGCCAGCTAGTTCTCCATGGCTACTGCTTTTGAAGGCAAAGAAAAAATTCATAGTTGGGAAAAATTTCTTGTTTGTGTATTAATCTTCCACATCTCTGGAAATACATTTAGGTGTAGGATTCACTTTTGCCCAATTGTAGACATCTGCAATGTAGATTTCTACACCTCAGCTAGTTATCCCAGCTATATTTCACTGTTAGTGGAGAAAAATACACGCTTTAAGAGCTCAAATCATCAGAGGTATTCCAACTGTCTACTTCAGGGTAGGATAAATTGCATCCTACCTGTGCCATCGGCTATCAGTCATCTGCTCTGCAATCTGTATGGATTTTTCTCAATAGTTTTTTTAGCATTTTTCCCTTACAGATTTTGAATCTAATTCTACTTTCCACTCCATCAATTTTATACTATGATAGTTCTATCAGCACTGGTTATTTGTGATTTTCCTTTGTAAAAAGGAATTAGTCTTACTAGTCATCAAAGATATAGCTATTTAGCTACATAAATTTTCCTGAAATGGATGTTTACAACTCCCATAGAGTTTGTCTCATCATTGCCTGGAGTCAAGCCAAGATCCTTTTGTACAACTCACAGTCATGGCAGAGGAGCCAAGGATGTTTACGAAAAGCCAGTCATAATTTTCGCATGGAACTAACTGTATGTTCTCTGTGTAATTGGCAAGTCTTTGTTCAGAGATGTTTGTAGTTCACAGCAGCAGTTTGCCCTACCATTAGCTAGGAGCTGTGGAAGGAGCTGTTCCATGCAGCCACTTAAGCCTAAAGTGTATGAAGCCAAAGAATTATATAACATCAGCTGAAAAATGTTAATGCTGAAAATAAAGCTGAAGAAGAGTTGGCAGGGCAAACTAGTAACAATTAGGTATTTTGGCACAGGTATTGAAAAACCTGTTTGAAAGGAAAAAGGATTATCCTTTTCTAATAAATAAAAAAAGGAACATTGATTTAGTAGATTCAAAAATTGGTATTACCTCTTTGCAGGGCTATGTAGAGACAGGTTCATAGAGTTCATTTCAGTAATGCAAATGGATAATAACAGTTATTAAGTTGTCCATTAAATGCCATTAGTATGTCCATTGAGTGCCAAAGTCTGACTGCTGAAATGCCTTAATTTTTTTTTAGGTTAGATTCAACCCATATATGTGATCATAACACCATTTACTTTAATGGAGCTAAACATACTTACCCCAGGAATTCATCTGGTCCACAAAAATAATAAACTGCAGTGAAACAAGCCTCAAAACTGGCATTTTGGTGAATGGCATAGACTAGTGACATAGACATAGACAAGTGACAAATGTGCAGGAAGATATGAAAAGCCACAGGCTAGTTCTGCATAAGTGGGAACACCCACATGGGACACAAATGTTTAAAAAGGAACATGGTTACAGTCGTCATATGTTCTGACTAGCTCTTCCCTGTGCACATAACTCTAATTTTCAATGGTTTTCCTGGAATAGGATATATTGTTTCAATTAAAACTGACAAAATATAAAAGCTATATTGCTCAAGCTTCTGGCCAACAGACATGCACTTGTATATGGGTTGATACCACACAGAATTCAAGATTCAAAAACAAGTCTGTTGCAGGGTGCATATTTGTTACCCGTTTGAGAATCTGGCCTTTTTTGTATGGTCAGGGGCAGTGCTATATAATGTCTGAAGGAAAAAAGGAGGCATTTTTCAGGTCTATAAGATCCTTTCTCTGAAGTAACGGAATACAATATTTTCTTTCAGGCACTGAAAGATCAACCATTTGTTTTCTGTTTGACAGGTCAACATGGTGATTGGCATTTTGGTATTTAATAAGCTTGTTTCCAGAGATGGAATCCTAGATAAAAAACTCAAACACAGAGCGGGGTAAGCAACAATTGGGTTATTTTAAAGCATATTAAAATTTTATCACCAATTTTGAATTACAGACATTCACCAAAAATGCTTTTGATTGTGCTGTGAACTTTTATATCAGTGTAATAGTGTGTCTAACAGATTCCATTAATCTCAAAAGCTGCTGTTGCATTATCCTGAGGGAATGCAACTAAACAAACTAAACATAATAAAACACAAGTACAACAGTATTAAGTTAATAAAAATAAGAATAAAACAAATCTGAGCAGAGGTTTCACAAGATGATTACACGTGTAAAATTGTTGCAATTAGGAAAAGTGTTTTATGATGTGTATGTACTGAAGGAACTGATTATTTTTGTCTAGCTGTCAAATTTAATGACTATGGGAGGGTATGTTATTTATTTGTGTTAACTGTTATAAAATATATCTTACAGCAATATACCCCTTACTGAGGTCAATGTTATTCTGCCGTTTTGACTATGTTAAGAATTTGCCATTGTTCTTACATCCAAATAACATTTGCACAGGTGTATTTTCTAAATTAGTGTAACGGAATTTCAAAGTAAAAACTAAAATTGTTTAAAAGTGGAAAATATAAAAAGGTAAATGTGGTGTTATTATCTACTTGCATTTGCATTCAAATTCTCTTTGTTATCATGAGAAGAAAGAATTATGAAAGTGGTGGTATCAGAAACTGTTTTTCAGTGGATGACAATGATTTGGAGTATCACAGCAGCAAACCTAGATTCATTGCATATTGGAGAAAAATATTTCACAAGTCAATCATCACCTTCCTAATGTTTATGAAACTATATTTATACTTTGAATAATTATTTTTTTACAGTTAATTTTCCTGGTATTGTATTTTGGGTCAGCTTGTAGTTAACTTCACCAAAATCTGCGTTTCTAACAATGATAAGCAATGGTATTTTCATTTTACTGTGTATTACTGCTATGGGTAAATTTATTGCAGTTTTGTTTTTAATTATTTTACCATGTAACTAATGGTAGCATTCTTAATAAGTCCAGTTCATTGGTTAGATGAGTACATTTATGATAAATAATTCACCTCATGTGATTTCCATTTAATATTAATTCAGTTAAGTCTTTCTGGTTTTCAGTTCTTTCACCATTATCTAACAAACATGTACCAAAGTTTTAATTTTATTTCTTCCATTTCATTAGAAAGTTATAATTTCTTAACCTTACTTTTGTCTATGTTGTTCCATCGGCATTCTTAACTCTGTAATAACACTAGTGAAATCTAGAATATTACAAAACTACCCAAATTATTTCAAAAGTAGCAATGACTTAGTAATCACCAATTCAAATTCACATATGTTCTAATTCCAGTGATATAAGGAGCTGGAGCAGCCACAGGTTTGGCTTTGTACATTTTGTATAGATATTCCAACTTTGATTTAACTATATTTTTTTTCCAGCTACTCCATTGTGGACTAAAGAAATCTATTTGCTTATACTTTCCTTTCCTGATGAAACAAATAACTTGCTTTCTAGTCATTCAACTTAGTAAAGAAGTATTTTGTTTAAAAATAATTTCATTTTAAAATAAACAGATAAAGAAGTAGAGATTGTTCTGTCACAAATAATCCAGTTATTCTGGGAAAACATATGGATACCCTAATGAGAAACAATCTTAACTTGCATGATAGTATGAGATGGTCATTTGGCAACAGCATTCCTTGATGCTGCTTGGCAGGTGATATCTCTTGAGTTATTCTTTGTGGCATGGAAATTGGTTCAGCCTTTGACTTCCACTAGCAAAACGAGTGTCACTCCTTTCTCAAGTATCTCTTGCCAGCCATGCTCAGAAATACAACTTCAGTCTTTCTGGCAAACACTGGGCTTATATTTGTCAAAAGTTCATGTGCTGGATTTAAAGCAAATGAATGGAGCAAAATATATTAACTCTGTATGCTTTTTACCACCTTAATAAGCATATGGAGAATAAACACATGGAAAAAAAATAAATATGTTGATGGATCTAAGTCATGTTCTCAATCGTTTTCCTGGCAAAAGAGTTAGCATATATAGGTCCAGCCAGAAAATTTGTATTTGGGTTATATACACATGAAACTCTATTATTACTTGCAAGATTCAAAGCAGTTTTTTAGAGGTAAAAAGAATAATCCTGATAATGTTGAAGTATTGTCAGGTAAAGACAGAAAATAGTTTCCTAAGCTTAGTTTATGCTTACCTGAGGCATTTTTCTAGTTCATTATTTAGTGTGTACCTTTAATTGTTGTAAATGGATGTGGATTAACTGGGTTATTTTCACACCTCTCTTATAAAAGATCAGGGTTCTCAATGTTTTTGTGCAGAAGAAACTGCATTTTTATGGGAAATATACTGCATTTTTTATGGTAATTCTTCATTTGGTTTATCAAAATGGAACACACTGGAGTTCAATGTTGGTTTAGGCAGTATACTAAAAGTTTTGTGAATGCTGGATTTGGCAATAACAAGCAGTTCTGTTGGTTGAAATAACTGGGAAACAAAATGAAGGGTTACCTATCTTCACCATGTTGACCACTTTCCAGCTGGGAATAGGTAAAGCACCTTTCCTGTTGCACCTCAGTCAGTTATGGTTATTCCTGGTTCTGAAAGCAGAAAGAGAAGGAATAGCAAAAATCTTTGTTTAGTTGTCTTGGGACATTGAATGCATGCTGTATGAAAAAGAAAACCTAAATTCCTGGTTTTGTCCTTTAACTCTTCTGACAGGTGCCAAGGTACAATTGTCCATACAAAATGCTTTGAGCTTAATGCTTGTGTACTGTGTTTTATTAAAATGCAGAACAGGTCACACTTTTTTTTAGTACCAACTGATATTTATTTCATCAGATTCCATACATTTCAAGCCCTGTATTCAGACCTTCATGTGGCATGAATAAAACCACTCCAGATATTAGTGGGCCATGCAGGTCACTAGCATAAATCTGACTATAGAGTGTGTCCTTACTAATTTGAAGCTTGAATAAATTTTGCAGCTTTCTTTACCTATTAATGTTCTGCAATGGTTCATACTCCACACTCCTCTTTTAAGTGTCTTATATTCTTTCTCAAGAAAGTTTGGATGCAACAATCTTTTAGCAGGTCTGAATAGAGGGATTTCACTTTGTGTGCCTATCCTAGCACGTGCTTATGTTTACTTCTGTGTACTGAACAGTACTGGACATTTGGGGCCTTTTTTATCTTAAATGGAAGAAGTAGAGTTTGCATGAAATGAAGCCCCATAGCATTAACATTTAAAGCTAACAATAATGTAAAGTACAAAGTACAGTTTTGCAACAACATAGAGCATTCATCCTGAAATAAATCTACTTAATTTTCTGCATGACGTCATATTTAAAAGCTAAATTTCAGTAGCAACGTTTTTTGGTGACAATTCAATATTTTGTTCTTTTTGTGGGTGTTCTGTTTGTTTGCAGTCAGATGAGTGAGCCTCATAGCGGTTTGACGCTCAAATGTGCCAAGTGTGGAGTAGTTTCAACAACAGCTTTGTCAGCCACCACCGCCAGTAATGCCATGTTAGTCCTGATCATTTACATCTTCTTGTTACAAATCTTTTACAGTGCATGTGAGACAATAGTTTGATGATGAAAACTGTGTTTGCTAACACTGTATGTGCTAAGCACATTTAAATACTTTTTAACAAAAAATAAAGAAATTGCAACTGTGTTTATTAACTGAATACAGGATATTCTATAGAACATAAAGTGTGAATGTTATGTTCTTGTCTGTGATTTTCAAGTTAAATTGATTAAAAAAATCCTTAAATATGTTTTATATTAATAGTGAGCTTTCATTAATTTTTTACAATATTACAATGCTGCTTTTCTCCTTTTTTTCAATAGGGCATCCCTTTGGAGTTCCTGTGTGGTGTTGCCACTTCTAGCCCTGACTTGGATGTCTGCAGTTCTGGCCATGACAGACAAAAGATCAATATTATTTCAGATACTTTTTGCAGTATTTGATTCATTACAAGGCTTTGTTATTGTCATGGTACATTGTATTCTCCGAAGGGAGGTGAGGAACGGCTTCCCAGTTTTTCTAAAGGGATATGCTTCTGTTAATCTCTCAACTGCTCTTTAATGTTATATACAGCTTACTCTGCGGAAATAGATCTCATGGAAAGAGTAAAGTATTTTATGGTGAGATGTATAGGAATGAGTGAAAGAGAGAGGGAGAAGATCAGGTAATGCCAAGTGCAAAATGTCAGTATAAAACTGTGCCAAGTGCAAAATGTCAGTATAAAACTGTATCAACTTAATTCAAGGTGTCTTTTGATCAACCGCAAGTACAGTTTATTTTCAAGTGTTAAGCTTCCCCAGTATTGTGAGTATAGGGAAATGTGAATGTGAATGCCCTTCTGAAGACCAAAAGCTATAGATTTTTACACTCTCTAAAACAGATTCAAACACAAAATTATTTCTACTTATACTGTCCCTGAAAGAGGCCACAAGAAGATGATGTGTTATGTTCCTGAAGATATACCATTCTACAAACTTGAGTACATACTAAAGTTCTGGGAACAGCAAGGATGAAGAGAGATGAGAGCTTTGAGAATAGTGAGGACAAGCCAGTGCCCTAGCTTGCCCTTCACAGCTCAGTGCCACCTGCCTCAGGATTCATCACCACTGAAATCTGAGGGCAGAACTCCTACACAAGTGCTCTTTAATCTGGCTCTGGTGGCAGCTTCTCTAACCTATCTCACCTGCTAACTAACCCCACATTTTTATTGAGATGGATTTGAGAGCAGTAGCATAACAGCTTCATTGGCACATCTGTAGTAATGGGGCTGTCTATCAAAAATGAGCAGGTGGAGCAGGACTGGAGAGTAGTATCCTGGTCCACTGGCATATCTGTGGGCTAGTCATTTATCAGCTTCAGGATATTTACCACACCAGACAACCAAATTAGACTGTCCAGCATGGTTCCCTGTGACTGACAAGTTATTTGAAAGCACCTCAGGACTGAAACAACCAGAAAGATGTTTCAAAAAGTGTTTATTGTCAACTCTGAGTGAGGAATCTCACACAGTGGTTTCACTTTCCGCCACTGACACCCTTTAAACACTGAAATTTAGTATATTAATAAAAATAATTATGAATAACATAATTTATTCAAGTCTTTTAGTACTGCACCACTTTGCATGAGCTTTATATCTCTGTCCTGTACAGAATGCATAGGTGATTATATTATCTAATATTTAAGTTTTCAATTTTTGCAGAAAAACTTTCGAAATTGGCACCTTACATTCTGCTGATTCCTTCCCACTTTAGTCATGCTGTTAAAGGCGATGAACCTTTGTATTTCTTAGTTTATCAGCTTTCCTGTTGGAAGGGGCTTACTCCTTTAATACATTTTCTTTTTTTCTTCTTTTGACTTTTCTTTTTGTTCAGGATAAAACTGTGTGCAGAATATGATAATACTCAAGACAAATCTTTTTTATCTAGAACTGGCTTGTAATACCCTTACTTTTTTCAGCATTTTCTTTCCCCACAAGATTTACATCTGTGAAAGAGGGCAGTATCATCTGTAAATCTGAAAGCCATCATTTCACATGTTCTTTTAGTAAAATGGCAAGACACTGCACCTGTTTTCTGTAAAAAGAATAGTGGTTTCATACTGGTTTTGCTGTCTGTGAAATTTGTGGATCTGTTGGGATTTATTAATTGGCTTAGAAAGTGCATACCACCTCCCACTTACTGTCCTAGAGAACAATTTTTGTTTTAAAATATATATCTTTAGTTCAAGGTTACACGTGAAACACTCAAAACCAAAGCACTATGAACAGCATTATGTTTCACAGAGTCACAGAATATCTCAGGTTGGAATGGACCTGTAAGGATCATCAAGTCCAACTCTCTGCTCCTTGTAAAACTTCCTGAAACTAAACCATGTGACTAAGAGCGTTGTCCAGACACTCCTTGAATGCTGACAGGGTTGGTTCCATGACCATTCCCCTGGGAAGCATGTTCCAGTGACTGTTCACCCTCAGGGTGAAGAACCTTTTTCTACAGTCCAATCTGAATTTCCCTGTTCATTCCATTTCCTCATGTTCTAATTCAATTTCCTTGTGTCTTAATTCCATTTCCTTGTGTCCTTTGTAAGGATTCAGAGAGGCAGTAATACAGTCTTTGATTTAGATGTCATTGATTTTGTCAAAAACCAGACCAATATTCATGAGAAATTCTAAGTGTAACATAGCACAGCACTGTATAACATATAAAATGAAAAAATAAAAAAATCATACACTGAAGCTCGCATCTGTGCAGTAATGCGGAATATTATTTGGAAAAAAATGTATTTTGACTGTTCATGAAAGATGAAAATCAGCAGATATCTTTCAACAATTCCCTAAGCCTTGAATCAAAGATAGGTTTCCTACTCTAATGGCAGCTCTTTGCTGCAAATGCTTCATTCCCAGGTAATGTTTTGATAGTGCTGAACTTCTCAGAGAAACATTCTTGTGTGACCATACTCACAGGAAGGAGGAGAGGTGGAATTGGTCTTTTTTATAACTAAACTCAATTTTCAAATACATAGGATACCTTGACTAGAACCACTTTTAACTCACTATTTCTAGTGCAAGCAATATGCAAAAATATCTGATTATAAATATGTTCATACGGGAATTTAGAAGGCAATCAGTAGTTATGGTTTATTTTATTTAATGTTTTTTTAGCAAATCACAGATATATATAGAGAGAGTGAGACATGTATCGATATATAGTTATTTAAAATCTTGACTGCAAAGAATCATTACTCCCTTTAACTTCTTAGAGGAGTTGTTTCAGCAAGTCACTCTCAGCAGTTACTCATCCCGGTTTTAACACTGAAATGCTAGAAAAAAGGCATTGATAAAACAGCTGAATAATCCATCTCCATGGTATTTTAAAAAAATTACTTCATGAGAAGATTTCCCAGTGGGGTCTGAAAAGCACCAAGGTTTGATTGGGTTCTCCCTTTGTTAAAAAGGAGGAGGAGTTTTTCTTCAGTCCTGCCAACTTCAGCAGCAGTAAATGTACAGAGACAAGTTACTCACTATTCAGTAGACTATCTCCAGTCAAGCTAATAATAGTGATGGTGGTGGAAGACAAAGAAGCCTAGGCATATTGCTGATTGACCTCTTATTTGACAGAACACAATCAATCTTCTTTAGTCCTCCAGATTTAAATTGCAAACTGGGGAAAACACTTGAGGACTTAAATAAAGTAATATTTTTCATATGGGAAAAGTAAAGTAATAGAAAAGTCTTCAAGAAGAGGAGTGAAAGTTGATGCACTTGAAAATTTTTTTCGAGTCTGCACTTACTTGGTTCAGATTGAAGCAGCAAAGACATAACTGTTTACTGCAACAAATTACTACACAGAAAGTGATGTAACTCATGTAAGCTAAGTTTCAATCTGACTCTAGAGAGTCTGGCTTTCTAGCTCCAGAGACCCTTAGGCCAAGACAGTGGCCATCGTGCAGAGTGTGCAATGCAGTCTTTGCACTGCACAGGTTACCTTCCAGCTGAAAGAATAGTCTGTTACTTTTGGTTGTCTGCAAAAGCATTTAGCTCTGCCAGTGCCTGTCAGGGAAATCTTGCCAACATATTTGTCACTCTTGATGAAAGCTACAAAGCTATCTCAGTTATAGCCTTTAGGATTGATCTAATATTTATAATGTGCCAGCACAGGCAAAACAATAATTCTGGCTGTCAGGGAAAATAAAAGTGGGGTGGAATATACCACCATAAAATTCAAACAAAGAGGACAGCCCTACTTTACTATGCCTTTATTGTCATTTCATTAAAAAAAAAAAAAAGACAGAGTTCTACAATTATATATAAAACCCCATTTTTCCTCTTAGTTATGTTGATATAAACATAAATGATGAAAACATTTGTTACTTTCTCTAGTACTCTATACTGAAGATCTTTTGTGCCAGGGCTGCATTAAGAAGCTGATTAAGTGTTTGTCTTATATGGTTGGCACCATGTGATGTGTCGTCTATTTCTGTTTTCCATCAATTCAGTGTCTTTTGGAAAGGAATTAAATCATTCTATACTTCTGTTTCCTAACTTCTCAAATAAATATAATACTTCTTAAGCATAAGACCTCTTATAGACCATTTGGAAATTTTGGAAGAAAAAATGCAAAATAGAGTTAGGTATTATTGCTTTATGTTGTCTTCTTAGCCCAGAGAGCCTAGGGCTGTTTTCATTTTTTCACCTTGCTGTTTAAACACTGTATTGGGCATTGGAAGATGGTGATGTATGTGTTACAGAAAAGAGAATGATAGGAGAGGTTAGCGTTGAAGCTTCTCCATCTGAGGAAATAGTTTGCCTGATCTGCTTGAACACAAGATGCTGCAAAGCTGATTTGAATCACACTCAGTAACTCCTGTTAATTCTGGTGATGGGAGGAACCCACATGTATTTTCTTCTTTAGCTGTGCTCTGCAGAGTAGAGAGCATTTGGATTAAATGCATCTTTGGTGTGTAGAGCCCACATTTCTATACTGCAGGAGAAAAATAAAAAGTACATGAGTAGGGCGAGGGTAAGTTATAAAAGCTTGGAGCTGGTTACTGTTGCTAAGGAAACCACTTCCCTGGTATCTGCACATTCATCACATCTGTCTCTCCTGCTCTTCCTGGCTCTAAGAAAGTCTTGTATCTTGATGCTAAAAGGAAGGGAGGCAAAACAAGATTATGTTTCAAAGTAAAATATGTAAAATGTATAAAATGTAAAGACAGCACAGTCTTTACATACTCAAACAACAATTTTGAACAAGCAGTTTGAGAAAACTAAGCTGGTATTTAGAAAGTTCCATCATTATGTTTCTGGCTGGGGTGAGGACACCTAGAAATTGCAACATATGTCAATATGATGAATATGGCTACATTTGACATTCTGTTAACATGTTCAAATCATATGCTGTATGCACTTCAGAAATGCATGTGTATGTAAGAGGATCCTAAAATCGAGATTGGCTGCTTAAATACAGAAGATAGTGAAAGTAGGACGTGAAATTCTTGAGATCTCTGGAGCTATCAGAACTGGGAAAGCTCTACAAACACAGTGTCCCAAAAATGAGGAGGCCCACTGCACAGAGTGAGATCAAACAGTATGTCCTGAAGTAACAACGCTTCAGAGTCAAGCATCATAAGCCTTGAGATCTGATTCAGCACAGCTGGGGATGCCTTGAAGAGAATTTTTATTTTATTTTTTGTCAATTCACTGTGCCAGTGCTTATCCGAGTGCATAAAACTCTGAAGTGTGACCTAACTTCAGCATTGATAAAGTGAGGGAAGACTTGGATTATATTTGCAGAAGCTGGGAAATGCCAAATTAAATTAACATCGAACACAAGGAAAACCAGGGAAGTGTAGTGCCTAAAATCAAAATATAAATCTTGATACACTACACTTTAAATTACCACATGTGGTAATTCTTGGTGGTTTTAAATTAATCCAAACCTTCCCACCTTGCTTCACTCTTCTTTCTGCTCTATATTTAGCTCCCTCCACCTGCAACAGTCACTTATCAAGACTTTAGAGCACTCTTACTCATTTAAGGGTTGAGCACTTTAAAATAATGCTTTGTAATTACAAAAAATTTTTTTTCTACTTAATTTTCCCTTTTGTGATAGCTCTTAAACAACTTGCAATAGAACATGATGGATTGAAAGAGGACAGCTTCTCATCATGAACAATTAATGATTTATCCTCCTCTGCTCTGCACAAAATGTCCATGAGCAGAAGAAATTTTCTCCCTTTTGATTATTCTGAATATGATGCCAAGTAATTTTTACAGATAATAAGTTAATGTAGTTTTTTATAAGCATTTCATTGAGAATACTTTAATTTTCAAACAAGAAATTATATCAGTTTGTTTTGATTGGAGATCATCCAAACAAGTTCCTGTTTTCCAAGTCATTCTTGCAATCAGGTATATGATTGTATATATCTATAGACATTTGTGTTTCTGTAAACAACATTCACGGTGTAAAACTTTAGATTCCAAAAGTTGCCTTGCTGTCCTTATTGTTGTAAGCCTGAGAAAGCAGCAAGATATTTGTATTCTACTGTCAGCAAACAGGAATGGCATTTTCCTTTCGAATGTGCCTCTCTGTTGAACCACATCTTTCTGACAGAAGTGTTGCATAATAGTATTTCTTTAGGTATATGTTCTGCCCAAAATGGAAGTGAAAATAGTCCTTCCTGTGACAAGATAATTCCTCAAATATACTATATTTTAAGGACAAGTCTTCAAATTTCCTTTATGGGTCATGTTAGTAAACATTAATTTCTGAGGAGTTCCTTTTCTATGTTCAAGAAATCTGTTACTGTGCAAACAATCCACTTTGTTTCTTGTGCTGACACTGAAGGTATTTCTCTGATCTGAGTTTTACTCCTAGAGAATATGCATGAGATTCCCTATATGTGGAATTAGAGATAATGATTTATTCAGTACTATCTTTCAAATAGAGTTATTTTTTAAAGTATAATTAGGAGAGCACCATATGCCTGATCACATTAACTATTAAGAACTGTCTTTTAGGAATCTTATCTTTATCAACCAGAAGATATATTTTATTTTGCAATGGTTAAGAGTGTATTTATTAATCCTGTTATCAGACCTGTACCGAAATTAATGAAAAGACAAAGCCAAATACTATCACTAAGACAGATTTGGCTTCAATGCCGTATCATCACTTGCTAATTCTGATAATAGGTGAATCTAATTCTGTGTTCTCAATGTGATAGACTGACAGAATTGTTGGCAGCCACAAAATAAAGCAAATGTAAAAAATGGCAGAAATAGCCATTTATGTTTATTGCTTCTGAGTTATTAAGTGTCGTAAAGAAACATCATGCATTGCATTCCATATGCTTTAACTAAATCTCTAATAGGAGTAGATTATATTATGCTACACACGAATCAGTTGGTATAAAGTATTGTTTCCACAGGTTCAAGATGCATTCAGATGTCGGCTGAGAAATTGCCAGGATCCAATCAATGCAGATTCTTCAAGTTCTTTTCCTAATGGACACGCTCAAATCATGGTTAGCTTTTATCTTCTTCTTTGACTATGAGTTTAGTGTTCCTAGCCAAAAGCAAAAGCTTACTGTAATGTATGTGGCAAGTATGCATAGCTGAAATATTAACACTGTTTAAAGCATAAGTCTGTTTAGGTCATTATCTGCTTGCTTAAATCTCTTATCAAGTTTTAAGTTATTGGTGTGATTATTTAGTGGAGCACAGTGAATTAATATCTTACACCAGTGTTCTTTAGGACAAAAGAGTTTTACATGAGAATGAGAAAGTAATCTAATAATATATTGTGACGTTTTCTACTGTTGGTGTAAAGAGTGCTAATGCATTTGGGAGTCTTCCTTTCATGAGGCCTTGAAAAATGTTCTTTTCAAACTAAGTCAGAGAAAGAGGTTCTACAGGGGGAATCTATTTAGTGTCTTGAATTAAGAAGATAGTGAATGACTCAGTATGTCAATTTGGATTTACTGATATTATTAGGTAGTATATTAAGACAACATATTGGTCTCTTCACTTTCAACAACAGTTTGTCATTGACTATAATGGGGACAGAATCAGGTCCTAAAAATATGCAAGGTTCAGCAAAAATGGAAGACTCATCAAGCAGATACCCTTCAAAAATGATGACTCAAAAAAAGAATTTAATGTTTGGACTCCACAAGCAAGAAAGAGATCCGTTTTATTGAACAGTTTGCATGTAATAAACTTTTTGTGGAAACAAAACAAAAATTAATTGAATTCTCTGACAGAATAAATAGTTCTGTTTAACTGGGAAAAGTGTGCTTTGATTTCCAACTTTTAAAATTCATTCTTAGTTCTCACAATTAATTTTTACGCAATGAAATAAATAATAGTTGTTCGATTACAACTAAAAAATTTTATGTGTTTACATAAGTAGTAAGGAAGGACAGAATGTTTTATTACAAATAACCACATCATAACAAATTAATGATGTTGCAAACAGGGTGGACAAATTGGGTTGCACTTATTCACAGTAATTTGTATGCAGGTTATTTTTCATAGTTCTGTTCATAAAATTACTATGAAAAGCTTGCTTAAAGAAGATCCTTCAATGAGATGTAGAAGTTATTCTTCCATATACATTAAAAACTACACGCTGTATCATTTTATTAAAACTACATATTCTACTTCCACCTATTTTATTTTATTTTTTCTGGTCAGGCAGCATACTTTGAAAACCACCCAGTTATACTTTAGGAAACTTTGTAAAGCTCTGCTGTTGTAAAACAATACACTTCACCTTCTCAGCAACAAGAAACCACTTTTAAGAGACTGTGACCCTGTAAGTAGGACATTTTGGAAGCACTAGTTGCCAAAAATGTATTATGGTTTATTTTTTAATTAAAAATTGTTCTTCTGTTTCATTTTTTCTTGTTACAGACTGATTTTGAGAAGGACGTGGACATTGCTTGTCGGTCAGGTAAGAACATTGAGAGAATATTTAGCCGATAAAAAGAAGTCTTGTACTAGTTCCTTATGAAGTGAAAACAAGAAAAAAACCCAGAGTTTAAGTACTTAGAAAAAAATATTTATAAATTCAATCTAAAAGAAAAAGTGAAAAGTGATGTCACTATATAAATACATTTATTTCATATTCTTACAAAAGCCTTTAACTAGAATTCAGCAGTTGAAAAGTAACCAAAAGTGTGATTGTCTATTAGAAGGCAACTAGTTTTGGAAAGAAGACTTGTCTTAACATATTAAACTTTCCTTTTACATTCCTGTTACACAAGCAAATCTTGCTATAACAAAACAAAAACCAGGATATATTAACAGCTATGTATATGAAGGATGCATCAATCTGTGTTCATTTTAAAGAGGGCTTGTTAGGACTGCGAGTGAAATCCGCAATAGTTTAAGGAAATTAAATTTTATTCCTCAACTTGTGTTTTTTTAAAGATATTTCAGTGATATGATCTTTAATTAGTCAACTATGTTTGTTTCCACATGTTAAAAATAACACATTTTCAGCAATTTATTTCCCAGCCTTGGCTAAATAAAGTACAGTGTGAAATAAATGACCATTTAAACCCTACAGAACTTTTTAAATTTGGGAGATATTCCCAAAGGACAGTTCTTGCTAGGGCAGCAGTCCTGCCTGGACACCCTCAGTTTTCAATGAATGGAGAAAGAAAGAGAGAGAGGGTGTCTTCTTCACAAGGTGAGTCAGGGTAGAAGCCTGACTTAGCAGTTCTGCACCACCCACCTGGGGGACACTCTCTCTTTGCTGGCTATATGGGGAGCCAAGAAAGCTGATCTGGTCTGGGTTTCCAGTCATCCACGTTTAAAAAACTGCCAGTTGAGTTTCTTGCAATATGATATTAGTTTTTCCCTATAGATCAGTTTTAATATGCACATGTATTTTGAAGCGAACAGGATAGTATGTTGTAACACAAATGCATGTTTGTCACTATCCAATGCAGACAAAAATCCAGCATTGATCCATGTATCTCCTACTTCTTACCTTTGATAACATAGTTCTGCAGTATGGGGAGCCTTGTCAAAGGCATCCTTAAGGAGATGGACTTTGAATGCTGTTATGAGCAGACTTTACTAGAAAAGCATTTAAACTCACTTTCTTTTAATGAAAACTTTCAGGAGAGGTCATTGTTTGAAATGTCTTAACAAGTGTCACTGGAAACAATGAAGCAGCCACTGAAATTGGGTATTTGTTCACTATTGTTTAGAAGCAAATTGTTTTTTTCATAATGGACAAATGCAAGTTACTGTGAGGTAGGAGAGTGTGATGCCTTATGAGCTGCTTGCTATGGAAAAAGGCAATGAACTGACAGGTACTGGGGGATCTAGGTCATCAGAGCCCTTAGGCAGCTGGAAGGGATGTAAATGGAATACCTGAGTTGTCTTTCTGTCTCAGCCCACGAGCAGGATTTTATTGTGCAAACTAGCACTGGTGTGAATTAAAATATTTTCAACCAGGACCAGAAAATCCTTGCACTTAGCTGGAATAAGCCCAGTAAAAGTGGGTTATGACCCTATAAAACATGTTTATATCCTTTATAACCTTTTCAGATGCAGCAAAATATTCTTTCTGATACCAATGGAATTTCTTCCCAATGTGGTAATTCTTTCATCACTTCTATTTAAAACATAATTTAACAGAGAAGAGTTTTTAAAAGCCAGTGAAAAGGAACATTTAGGAGCTCAGGAACACATGCTCATGGTTGTAATCTTATGGTAGGTCATTACAATGGATTGACAAAATGATTCTGCCTTACAATCTGTTTGACATTTTCCAGGAGGTTATGTGGAGTTAATAATGGCAGTAGTGATGTTACAGTGTATTTTTTTTTGGAAAACCTTTAACGAGTTCCACATGGCAGGCTTTTGCTTAAGCTGTAAGTCACCTAATATCTATGTACGGCAGTAGGAATAAATGAAAGAGTGTTTTTAACTTATATAAATGACTGAAGCTTAGTCAGAAATCTGTGTCAGTTGTACACGGCAGATTAAGAGATGTTGATTTAACAAAAAAACCAGAACAAAAACATCAACAAAAAAAGCCACACAAAAGCCCGTCCCAAAAATTATTTATACAATAAGAGTTATTAATTGGATAGAAAAAGATTTAAGAAGATGAACTAGTAAAGGAAGCACTGCTAGATAAAGCCTCAAGTAGTGTTAGATAGACATGGTTTCTTGTTGTAAGAATTCTTTTCTCTGACCCACAGTTCTGCACAAAGACATTGGACCTTGCAGAGCAGCTACCATAACAGGAACACTTTCTAGAATTTCATTGAATGATGAAGAGGAGGAAAAGGGACCAAACCCTGAAGGAATGAGCTATTCAACCTTGCCTGGAAACATCATCTCCAAAGTCATCATCCAGCAACCAACAGGGCTCCACATGCCTATGAGTATGAGTGAACTGGCCAATCAGTGCTTGAAAAAAGACAACAGTGAGTTGCGGAGAACTGTGTATTTATGCACTGATGATAATTTGAGAGGAGCAGATATAGACATAGTCCATCCTCAAGAAAGGATGATAGAAAGTGATTATATAGTCATGCCCCGGGGCTCAGTAAATACCCAGCCATCACTGAAAGATGAGAGCAAAATGAATATAGGCATGGATACCTTGCCTCATGAAAGGCTGTTGCACTACAAAGTTAATCCAGAGTTCAGTATGAATCCCTCTGTAATGGACCAATTTAATATCAATTTAGACCAGCATCTTCCCTCCCAAGAACATATGCAGAATTTGCCATTTGAACCCCGCACTGCAGTGAAGAATTTCATTGCCTCAGAGCTGGATGACAATGCAGGATTATCAAGAAGTGAAACTGGATCCACAATATCAATGAGCTCTTTAGAGGTCAGTGGTGCATAAACAAATTGCATGCTCTGTTGTTCTAATTATATGATAAGACAATAAATTATGTCTTGTGTCTAAGGGGTAAAGCTAATGTTTTAATTCAGTATAAATTGTTGTTTGGGATCATACACTGCTGTTCATATTTCTCTTATTATCAGAAGTGTTTATACCTAGAAAACAAGACTAAAGTTTCAGAACCAGTCTGTATGAAACAATATAGTTCTGGAGATTTAACATTCCACACGACTGCTGAGGATTTCGTGACCTACCAGGTAAAGTCCACTGGAAAATTCTGTGTTGCTATGAGAAGAAAAACTATTCCTGCAAGACACAAATGCTAATCATTGGCCTTACCTGCAACCACATGCAGTTGAAAATATTTGCCATTTTGTTGCTGACAATCATATCTGTCTCAGATATGATAGGTCTGATTCTGCTCTCATTAGTGTAAATCTTGGATTCTTCCATCCAGTAGTTCACCATTTACTGATTTCGTCTTGTTTGCATGTGTATGCAGGCATTGGTACAACTGATGGGTGTGATAGGTCCAAGTGGGCTTCATGTGGAGTATCCTATATTCCACTCCTATATTCCAGGACTATCCTATATTCCACTTTACAAAAGTGAACTGAAAAGCCTTTAAAAGAGTTTCAGTTATTACTATAACCTGTTCATGGGATTTAAGCATTATTGAAGTGAAAATTATTTAAATCGTTTCTTAAGATCTAAGCATCAAATACTGCCATTCCTATTATGCTTTTATTTATGCAAAGCCAGCAGTGAGGTGGGGTCGATTTCATACTTGGGCCTCCTTAAGAACTGGAAATACATTTCACCAGCACTTCAAATATTGTGAAACACAGCATTTTGTGGGAAAGAGAAAGACAAATAAGAAAAACATGGTACATTCTCTGAAAGAAGTTACCGGTGGATAAAAAAATTCTACTGTAGGTGCGATCTGGAAGCCATTAGTTATTACTCTGAAATGCTTGGACCCGTCTGTGAAGGGAAACAGACTTTGTCTGATTGTTAAATTTTTTAGACACGGAACTGTAGCTGGTATTTGATAAATGGTGCATACTTACGGATATTTCTTTTAAAATGGAGTTGAAGTTTTATGGGGAGTTTGGGCAGAAGAATTTAGAATTTCTTTTCAGGACGTGTCTTTACAAGCTTTGAAAGTGAAATATTTTCAGTGCTGTTTATATTGAGTGTGTAGCAAAATAAGTTTTTACAGGACTGGATTTAACTGAAAAATTAATTGAAAATGAAATGTGGGGACTTGCAGTAATCAAAAATTATTCACATTTTGGTTGTTGTTAAGGTGAATATGTGTAAGCTCAGACAATTTTTCAAAATTATGTCTAAAAGATAATGTAAGTGCTTGCCCGTTCAGTGCCAGACAGACAGGCTCTTTCAAAGCAAGTTTACACTGTTAAAGGAGTTCCTGCCCTCAGTTCACATATATTATATACTAGATCTCAGGTGGTACTCAGGAATTCTCAAATTTAATGCAACCCAGAAGCAGGGTAGCTAAGGTCAACTTCCAGTAGTATCCTCTCCCACCTGTGTACAGTACTGTCTTTCAGACAGTTTTTGTCAGATATAGAGACTCAAATCCAGTCCAGTTAAGATTAGGCGTATAGATGAGATATATGAGGAAGGTTCATAATTCCTTGAGAAGATAGATGTACATTCCACCATACCATCCACTCTAAATTACTCTCTGGTGATGCTTTTTTCTTTCCATTGCTGACAAATGTCATCTAGGACACCTAAAAAAAAAAAAAAAAGTAGACCTTATTCAAGTTGTAAAAACTGGGACAAAAGTTACTTCATCTTACACAAAGTTACAGTTCCTGAGGCCTTGAAAATCTGTGAGTATAATATACTGCTCCTTTACAGTTATTTTATCCGTATTTATATCATATTTAAGGTTTACCTCTAGGGTTGGATGTAAACACCAAATCTCAATCACTATTCTGTATATCCTTTTTATGCTCAGAAGAGACTAAATAAGTATGTAGTAGAAAATGAAGTAAAACATAATAATATATGATAATAAATATTTAGTCTCTTCTAACTTGGTAAACATGTTAGGTTTAGGAGTCTGTATTTTGGTCCAGGAAGCAGTAAACAGTTATGTTATTAAATCTCATAATCCCATGTAATATGAAAAAAAACCCAGATATTAAGGAAGATCAGAAATAAAAGGAACTGTTTTGGCTTTTGTGTCTACTGCTGTGGTTCTCAAATCTACTTGATGATATAGCATTCCTTCATCTTCTGATAAGGTTGTGCTGCATTGAATTGAATATAGGAACATTAAAAGAAAATATATATAGAATGAAATCAGAGTCTCAAGCAGATCCTGATAAGCAGATCCAACCACATAAAGGACATGATTGTGTTTTTAGGTACCCAGTGTGTAAGCAAGGGTTGAGGTAAAGCTCCAGAATGGTATTGGCTGGAACTGATCAGCTGGATTAACTTCTGTTGCTGCCTTGAACAAAGTAAAGAAGAGAGCTCCAGTGACTTTTTCTTTTTTTTTTTAGAAGATTACAAGACCTTTCAAAAGACAGAGTTTTTCTGACATAATGGAGCAGCAAAACCTGCAGCAGGACATTCAAGATCATCCTCCCATAGTTTTCCTGACTTGACCACCTCTAAAGGAGAAAATCTTGAGCAGTTGGAAGCTTTCCCCTTCTCTCCGTTTATAGTGGAACACAACTATAGTATCAGCCAAAAAAAATGTATATCCTGACTTTTAACTCTGCAGGGAGGATCCATCAACCCCTACCATTAGATATCTAAATTTAAACATTCTCCGTATAAAATGGAAAAAGAGCTCTTCATATTTGGCTCCCCTTCAGAGTCGATCAAGACAAGTAGCCCTTTTTAGGATGAAGTAAATCATGTACCTCAGTGCAGATGTTGCTTTTCAGATTCCATAATGGAAGCCAGAATGAGTAGTTCAGACATGAACATCAAAAATGTAGATGTCCTAAATTGTCAGATGAAGAACCCTACAGTGTGCCACAAGCTTTCTTCTTAAATTTTTATGTCTATGTATTTTTTCCCTCAAGAAAATGCTTAGATGGGAACAATTACATGCTTTATTATGTATGGAAGAATTTCAGTTTTCAAAAAATATTCTGAGAATGCTGTAATAGTTACATAGAAATATAGCCCAGATAAGTATAAATTTAAGGATCTGCAGATTCACAATGTGCAAATCAGTGATTTTTATTTTATTTGGTATATACCCAACAGTACCCATACTGTTATAGACACAGGCAGGCATATTAATACATCATAGAGTTTCTGAGGTGGAGTAATCAAACATCTGGCTAATCTTCTGCACATCCCTTATACACATGGATTAAAACTGGCTTTGCTACCTTGGCATCAAAGTGACTTGGAGTGTGCTCCTCCAGTTCAAAGTGTTTTGATTTTAATGAAGAAAACACTCAATACCATCTTTTGGAATGGTTTCTGTTTTGAAAATGTATGCTCAGAGTGATGTTCTCATTAAAATGAAATTACTTTGAAGTGAAGTATTGCATTCCCAGCTACTTAGATGCAGAGTAAAGTTGGGAAGTTTATATGCAGAGGAAGAACCTGATGTGAGCAACGTATCTCCAGGATAAGTAATTCATCTGTTTTTATTGTGCAATAAAAATTAAAGAGGGAGTAGATACCTGCTGCTGGACTATGTGAAGAGATTTGTATCATTACCTTTGTAGAAGAAGAATGAAGGGTTCTTTCAAGGGAATTATGGTTAGTATAGTGTGAGCAGAAATGGAAAAGAGCTGAAAGGAGACAAAGACTTTAAACTATTATAAGGCGTAGGACATGCAAAGACAGGTAATAGAAACATTTATTAAAGGGAATAAAGATCACCTACTTTATAAGAACAGGAAGGAAATTACTTCACAAATTATGTGAAGGGCTGGAATTCTCTTTCCAGTCTCATATCTTCCTTCTTTATTTTTCTGTCTCAGTTCCTGCTATGAGATCTTTATGTGGAGTAAGTTGCTTGTACAACCAAAACAATCCATCTGTATTCTGTATTCATTCCTGAGGTCTTGTAATATATTCAAAGACAGTCAACTCTGTGGTCCTTGAACAAATCACTGACAGGGACTTTAGGAAGAAAATACATTTCAGTTGAGAAAATAAAGGGATGTGTAAAATATAGTGAAATACAAAAGAAAAGTAAAGGTATAGATAAAAAGGAGAAAAAAGACACATAAAAAAAGGTGTGTGGGGGGATATAGCAGAAATGGAGAATAAGCTTAAAAATAAAAGTATTAGGAAAAATGAAATAAAAGCAGCATGGAAGAACAAGGTCTAAAATAATAAGGAAAAGAGAGAAGAAATACACAGTTAAAATAGTCAATCTCATCAATAAAGTATCAGAGCATCAGGCAAAACAAAAGCAAAATGGTGTGAAGTCATTTTGATTTATGACATGAGAAATAAAATAAGAGAGAGAACAAAAATAGAGAGACGAGCACCACAGGAATTTCTTCTTTATCCTGTTTCCACATTGCATTTATTTTCCGGCATTCTGTATCTCAGATTTCTATCCCTCCCATTCCTCATTTCATTCTTCAATAAGTTGTGGAGACAGCTCTTGCCAATTTTGTGACTCTCAGTGAAATGAAGTCTAGCCCTGTAACAACCCTCTCTTTCTTTCACGTGAGTATGTGGTGTCTCAGATTCCTCTGACTTCAGAAATTGATGCAGGTTTTTTTCAGGTTACCATGCACGACTGCAAGTAGAATCAGGCCGAGTTGATTATAGTAACTGAAGATGTGAAGAACTGAAATTTTAGAAGAACTGAGATTTTCCTTTACATTGCGATGTGCAGCATATATGGCAGACTTTATATTATAGTTGTTCATTTAAGAAATGCTACATTTTGCCCCAAAGCATTCAGAAACACAAAATGAGTGGTTTTGGTTGATTGAGTAAATACAAATGCAGGCTGCCCCGTGAAAAAAAGTGAGAAGCAAGCCACAATAATTTCCCAGTACAATTTTAAATTGAGATCTCTGAAGTTATGTTTGTGCTGTGTGTTGATGTGCTAAATTTACTAACATATTTTAAAGACATAAAATTCCCACATTAAAAAGCTAATTCACTTTTTTCATTAAAATTTACTTACTTTATGTCTAGCTCATGTTATGAACTAATAGCCAACATAATCTTCTATTCATAAACTAGGGTGTTTTTCAGTTATATGCACACAAAAGGCATTTTAAATCAAAACTGTCTATCCACATTCCACTTTTATATCTCTGAGAGCCAAAAAAAGATTTTCCTTTACATTTGTTCTGGGAAAAAGTCCTCCCCAGGCTAAGATCTTGTATGTCAAATATAATCTCAGAGTGAATTATAAACTGCTCGTAATAAGTCTTTATATTAATGGAAGCATGGTTATAGTCTTTACTATAATATGGTATCTCTGGTTTCAATTATACTTTGCACAATGCAATATATCTTTAGGAGTATCTGATGTAATTAATCAGGTAATGGTGACTAGAATAAGGAAAAAAACAGGCATTTGTCGTTTTACAGAGATGGAGAGGGATTTTATTAGTCATTTAGCAGGAGCAGTTCTTTCCTGGTGCCAGCAGATTAGTGTGTGCTGGTGTATGGAAATTATTCTTCAGAATTCTATTTTTGTCCCTCAGCAGAGTTTAAAGTTGTTCTGGAATTACACAGAGAAGCTATACATGATTAGCACAAAGTAAAATTGATTTAAAACAAATTACTACTGCAAATATTTTTTCACAGAGGTTCACTTTGGTCCTGGCATGAAGGTTGGGAGTTCTTTTCTACTAAAATGGATTTTATCAATTAAGATCAAAGAGCTGTAGAAATCAGAGATGGAAAAAATCTTGTCAGGTCGTGTCTTCTATCAATGTAAGAGCATTTTTTACAGTATATTTCTCTAATATGTAGACAAACTTCACTTTCAAGACTAGAGTAAAAGGCTTCCACTGTTTCCCTTTGCAGATCATTGCATAGTTACATAAACTTTCTTTATTCCCAACATGATCTCTGATTTTTTTCAGATCTTTCCCAGACCAGTTTTGTTTATGTGTTTATGTCCTTCTAAGGGCTCTGAACAAGCTTCTGTGTTTGCTTCTTCCAGAGACAATGTTTAAACAAAGTTGTATCACTCTTTTATCCTTTCCTCTTAAAAGTGCTTTTTGCTTCTCTCCTCAGAAATTTCCCCAATTTACAGGCATGATTTGGCTTCTGCCACTGTACAGCACCAATGCAGAACTGTCGCTGGAGTTCTTCAAAAACTGCTATAACACTCTTGCCTGCTTAAATTGAGATGTGACCTTTTTAGGAAGATTTATAATTGTGCATGGATTGCAGTTCACTGCCTACACCAACCCCTCATTTTTTTCAGAATTATACAACTTAACTCCCTGCCACTGAATAATTGCATGGATCTTCAGCTTTTTAGTTAGTCCCTTTATTACTTACCCTTGCAGTTCTCCAGCATCTGGGATTCTTCTACTTGGAAAATAGATGACTGGGGAGTGATTAGGGAATGATTATTTATATCTCCTATAATATAAAAAACAGGAGCATCAAATGAAATGTCAAAGGGATAAACAACATAATTTCCTTTGTCATATTATACTTATTTAAATTGTGGAATTCAGTACCCTAGCAGATTTTAGATGTCAAAATAAGCTCCTCCCAAGGAAATTCCTAAGCTACTGGAGACCTAGGGAAGGTATTGTAGTAGAAATGTCACTTTATGCTTGCCCTGAAATATAGCAGAACCTGGTCAAATAAAAATACTATATTCTACTAACATTAATAATCAAGTGGATCTCAAACTGATCCTTGAAAAAAACACCAGCTTCCAATGTAATTTTTATGTTGGCTAAAATCATTCTCAGTTTTCCAGGTGCATAAAGGGAACAGCTTTTTGAAAAGGAACATACTGATGCTAGCAGTTCAGCAACTCATTTGATGCATGGAATTTTCACCCCTTACTCCATTCAGCTGCTGCCTTTTGTTAGTTTTAAGTGTAGAATGAACTAGATGGTTGATTTCTGAAAGCATTTAAGCATGTGTGGAAAAAAACATTGTTCTCAGACAAAAGAGACATAACAAATAAACTCTATAAAAGAAAAAAGTATATATGCAATTACAAAGTAATTATTTTCATGGCTTAGGCTTGTTATGTATCATACAGAAACTAGGAGAACAATTGACTAAAATGTCAACTTCCAGTTGGGACTGAAGGGACACTCTTTTATCCTCATAAGTTTCCCAATGACTTCATGCTTCTAAATATGTTCCCTCTCTCAAAAAATAACACTGCAGTCATTTCAAGACAATGATGTAGTAGCCAGGAGGACCTGATCGTTTACCTAGTGGTGTGAGTGACAATATTGCAAATAACTTTCAGTGTTGCAGGATCACATTCATAACCAGCATCCTTTGGTTTTCAGAAACCTGCAGAACTTCACTGCTGCCATTTGGGTGTGTGGCAATTAAATACTTTTTATGTCTTCAGAGAATAGACTGTGGCAGCACTTGCTCTGTATTTCGTAGTTTGCAGCCATGGAAAAAAAGTGAAGCACACATGTTCTTTGTGAGTTTAAAATAAATGTGTTTGTGGTTAGATTCTTGTTGAGCCCAAGAAAAATTCTCACTGAGATAAACCTGTGGTATGATCTGTTTGGTCATAAATGGCGTGAACTAACACAAAATTGCAATAGTTACCTTTCTCTGACAATAGCACAGTTGAATATGTTACAGTCTGTTAGATATGTCTTTGTGCCATGTAAACAGTGATAGAGTTTTCTGCCTGCAAAACCTAATAATTCGACTATGCCAGGAATATTTTCACTATGGTTAAACAGACTTGAGGCAAAATAAAAATGCTCCAATTTTACAAATCACAGTACCTAGCAATCCACACATTTCTTCCTAATTTTTGCTTTAGTTAGGATTCCCAGCCAGACAATTCAATGATATCTGGTTTATTGCTGAACTCTATCTTAAAAATAGCTTTTTCAAGCATATTTCAAAGCTACTCCTCTAAACTTCACCTTGTTATCTGCTGTAAATGTTTGCTATTTTGTAACCACTGAGCCTTTTCAGTTGCAGATGTGCTCTAATTAAGAATAGATCCTTCTTCATCATAAATATGTAGATTTCTTCAGGTGCTGATTTACTGTGAAATGACAAAGGCCTATGTCAAAGGTACACTTGTACCGTGGCCTCTTAATGTGAATGAAAAGGAAGAATTTAGCTGCTTTAATAATTTGGGTATCATGTCCTCATGTTTCTTCTTACCTCTGAGACCTTTGTTGTTTCCATGTTTTCATGTTACTTAGTTGGGAAGAGTTGTTTAATTTGTTTTAAAGTATTCTGTTTAAAGTGTGCTAAGTTAAATCAAGCCTTGATGATAAAAGATAGCTTCTCCAAAGCTTAGTGGTGGTGGTTGTTTTAATTGTATTAGACTGTTCTTTGATGCTGCTTCCCAGCCCTTTAGGCATCAGAGTGTCCACAGTGTTACAGAGATACTCTTCATATTATTGTGGATTGGAGCATTAAAATTTTACTACAAAACCAGACAACATGTAACAAAGTGGTATTATCAAGGGCTCAGGGACCAAACATCTCCCACTCTCTACAAATGAAAGATTTGTAAAATCATTTATTTCAGTTTCAGGAAAACCAAACAGCTTACTAAAACCTGCAGGTTTTTTAAAACAAATAAAATCAAATTCAGAAACGTTATTCTTCTTGACTTGGTGACTTTGATTTGTATCTCACTGAAGAAATTAGGTGCAATTTGAAAAGGTTGCTTCATCGTGACTTAAGCCAGCCTACCCTACCACAAAAATTAGGGTTAAATTGTAGCAGTAAGCCTTTTTGGGGTTTTTGGTGTAGTCTCGTTCCTGAAGATGATTTGTTTCCAATCTCATGTTTTTTGCACTCTTTACAGCTTTTGCAACCTAGCTTCTTCTTTTACATCTCTTTAATCTATTGCAAGACATTTAATTTTCAACCTTAGAAGAAAAAAAGATACTTTTATCCCTTATTTATAATATTTTTGCTTTTTTGATATAATTTGACTTTATAATTGGTCTTGTTTATAATCTAAAAAATTCTGTGCAAAATTATTTGTGATATGTCTGAGCAATCATATTCTGTTGCATTTTATTCAAGTGATTACATCACTAGTAAATCATTCTTGCTTTATATCAGCTGCTTTGAATCAGATTTGTCATAAGTTTAAAACAAAATCATTGCTTTCTCCATCCAGATTGTCATTGCAAACACACAAGCTGAAGCTATGGCAAGTGTAGATGGCTTTGGCTTGATTTTGCTGTCATTTATTCCATTAAAATCAATGGAGTTGTACCAATGTACCAAGCCTGATGTAGGAAAGGATCAATTTCTGTATACCTATAAAAATCTAAATCATAGACATGTATAGGTAGTAGTGTAAAAGGTATAAATATGATGATAATTTTCAAATACCACAAAAGTATAGAAATATATATATTTTATACACCAACAGGTTCAATTGCATGCAAATAACATGCACATCGTGCATCCCGGTGAAATGCAGTCTGGTTTATTTCAGAGAAAATAATATGATATTGGTCTAATAAACTATGCAAAGTCATGCATTACTCTTAAATTACCAAGATAAAATCTACATCCTCTTACAGAATACCTAATATATACCTGATAGGAAAACAGCAATGTTATTTAGACTCATTAATATGATTTGGTGAATAGTCCCCTTGTTAATACAACCTCTTTTTTCTTTTTTTTTTTTTTTTACTGCTTAATAGAGAAGAAAATCACGTTATTCGGACCTTGACTTTGAAGTAAGTTTTACTGAATTATTCCTGATTATTAAAAGCATTTTCCTAAAAGTAAATGTAAAGTGTTCATTTTAGCAGGTTTCAGCCTTCTGACATAAGAGATATGATAGGGTTTTTCAATTGGTACTGTACAGAACATGATGAACAATTCATTAAAACTACTTTGGTGCAACTTGTTTGCAAAATGTTCTGAGATCAAACTACCATATTGCACTATTAACCATCACGATTTCAGTTTTTAAATTCTTTTCCTCTTCATTTTCATCTGGGTTTGTTTTGTTGGATTTTTTTTCTGTTGCTGGCTATCTACCTATTGAAAAAGTGTGACACTTTTGTAGAACAGACTACATTAGGTAGCAGAAGGTTTCTTTGTTCAAAAGACTCTCGATAATTTGTTTTATCTCTCTTCAATACTAATTTACTGGCATATGAGTTTCACATCCAAGTAGTGGTTATGAATGTGTCAAATTTTGAATGATAAAGTGCTGAAGATGTCAAAGCTAATGGATCACATGCTAAACAAAAAACAAGTTCATATAAGGTTCTTTAGGCTGGATATCACGCAATATGGTCAGAAGTTTTATAATTATAGTGATATAAAGAATTCTAAATTTGACTGTTCTTTATTGAAAGGTAGAAATATGCTATTCACAATCAGCACATTCTCTGTGGACAGATACTAGAACATTCTTCCTATCACTCAGGAACATAATCTGACACCATATAAACACCAACAATGCAGTATACATTCTACTCTCAAGAATCAGGCTACCTATTATGTATTTTCTCTTGACTCACATTGTTTCACAGAATCACAGAATGGGTAAGGTTGGAAGGGACCACGGTGGGTCATCTGGTCCAACCTTCCTGCTCAAGCAGGGTCATCCTAGAGTACATGGCACAGGATCGCATCCAGACAGTTCTTGAATATCTGCAGTGAAAGAGACTCCGCAACCTCTCTGGCCAATCTTATTTCAGTGTGTGGAAACCCACATAGTAAAGAAGTACTCCCTCATATTCAGGTGGAAATTCCTGTGCATCAGTTTCTGCCCATTACCTCTTGTCCTGTTGCTCACACCACCAAGAAGAGCCTGGATCCATCCTCTTGACACTGTCCCTTCAGATAAAAATATACAATGATGAGGTCCCCTCTAAGACATCTCTTCTCGAGGCTGGACAGGTTAATCTCCCTTAGCCTTTCCTTGTAAGAGGGATCTTCATGTCCCTTAATCATATTTGTTGCCCTCCACTGTACACACTCCAGGAGCTCCATGTCTCTCCCGTACTGAGGAGCCCAGAACTGGGCACAGCACTCCAGATTTGCCACACCAGGGCTTAATAGTGGGGCAGGATCACTTCCCTCAACCTGCTGGCAATGCTATTCCTAATGCACCGAGAAATACCATTGGTCTTCTTGGCCACAAGGGCACACTGCTGGATCATGGACAGCTTGTTGTCCACCAAGAGGACCCCCTGGTCCTTCTCCACAGAGCTGCTTCCCAGCACTTTGGCCCAGCCTGTACTGGTGCCCAGGGTTATTCTTCACGGGGTACAGGACCCTGCACTTGTCTTTGTTGAATTTCAGGCAGTTCTTCTCTGCCCATCTCTCCAACTTGTTGAGGCCCTTCTGAAGGGCTGCACAGCACTCTGGGCTATCAGCCACTCCTCCCAGCTTTGTGTCATTGTGTATTTAAGATGCTTACACCTTTGTCTTGGCTTGTTTGCAATATTGTTGCTTCATGATCTAATATTTTTAGAATTACTATTACAATGCAGGAAAACAAATTTGTAAAAAAGAAAGGGTGAGGCCATTGGGGGTGACTGCCGAGGAAGTGAGTGGTAACAATACTGTGCCAGTTGCTACTGTGTTTTAGAAGTATGGACTCAGACTAACCCCATCTCACCTCCCTGTTTTATGATTCCTCTGATTAGGTCTGTGGGTTTTTCTGGTTTTTTTGCACTTAGCATGTCCATCTCTCTAAGGTAAAACAAAATAAAAAAGCTATACAATGGTCAAATGGCCACCCAGATTCCTTCACTCAGTAAGACATCCTGATGAAGGGAATTGAGATAGTATGTTGTGTCCAAAGTGCTGCTATTTGGATACCTCAGAGCAGCTTGACTGCAAAATAAAATAGAGTCTGGAGGTGAGATCAAGCCAGAGTGATTGGACATACTACTTAATTGTTTAACACTTTCTCTGCTCTGTCTCTGAGCAGTGCCAGCTGGCATTCTCTGAGACAATGCCCTTCCACAGTTCTGAGTATAACAAATGATAGAATGACATGGATACAGTTCTGAGGATAAGAGATGATAAGTGTGCAGTGTGGACAAGGCTGTGTCAACTTTGGCTCCCTCTGTCCTTTTTCTTTTAACACTCTCTCAGCAATCTCTACACCCTCAACTTCTCACACTTCTCTCTACAAGACAAACACTCAGGCTATGCCTACCTTGCTAAATTAGGCATTTGAGGGAATATTTTTTGTGTGACAAATTTCCAGCTTCTATATGGATTAATTTTTAGAATGGCCTTCACTATTTTAGTCTGGAAGACCTTTGCCTCTCCAAAAAGTTTTTGAGAGTCATTAGGGAACCAGCACCATCTGAGTGCCATTTACAATAGAAAATTTGATTGTAGATTTCTTATTTGGGAGACTAAAAGAATTTAGAATGATCTAGTATTCAGGGGAAACATTCCATGTTGGATGGTGCCAGAGAATAGTCTTGCATATTGTTTGACTTACTACTGCAGAGTCACAGTTTCATAGTTAAAAAATAAAAAGGCTGTTCTAGTGGGTTACAATGGAACATGCACCTTAATATAGATAACTTGAAGGAAAAACAAATAAACATGATAAAAAACACTTTTTCTCCAAGAGCCAGAGATAAAACTCAAAGCCAGCTGCTCTGTAATGTGAACACAGCTAGACTAAGACCACTCAACATCAGAAAATATTCTCTGTCCCTGTTATCTCTAATACATGCAGAAATACAGATGTGGTTTAAGAGCCTTTGCAATTGATTGTAAATAATAAAAGAGCTGTGACTGTGTGGGTACTGTTATAGAAAACTTGTGTCTCCATTCAAAGGAAAGAGAAAGAGAAAAAGATGATACCCAAATTGGTAACCCCTATCATATATCTTAATCTGGTTAGAGAGGAAGGTCTCAAAACTGAGCACCTGTATCTTGTTTCCCCATTTTAGATAGTTTACCATTGCATTCCTAAATTACCCCTTTACATAGTAACAAATGGGGGTTAGTCTGTCCACAGAAAGTATTTCTGCTACATAATATGCACTCCATTATTAGATTTTGTAAAACACTGTGTAATTTAGTTGAACTTTGAATTTTGCTAAATGAACAGTCAACATGCAACAGCTTTACAGCTTTTTGCTCGTTATTACCAAAGATTAGCTTAGACTCATTCATGCAGTCTGGAATTCAAACCACGACCAAAATTATTGGTCAGCACAATTTGGATCCTTGCAGCTGCTGGCTGTTGTAACCCCAGCTAAGTGCCCTCTATCCCCAGTCATTTTTTTCCCTAAAGGTGTACAGGTATCTTTTTCATTGAGTCTCAGCACTAACAGTTAGCTGTCAGATCAAATAAAATTCATTCTAATTATGTTGAACGGAAATACAGATGCTGTAGAAATTTCCAGGAAGACTTTAGAATAGGTGTGCTCTGGCAAACACAAAAACATACAGGAGAGTTAAACAGTACTACTGACATGCATTTTAGGATTCAAGATCACAACTGCCTTTAAATTCTATGCGAGTGTCTGGCTGCTGTATTTCCCCAGCAACCCCACTCTCCCTTTTCTATCAGCCATTCATTCATTGGATCTAATCTGGTAATAACATTTATGCCAAATAATTCAGAAAAGTGCATTATTACCCTGCTCCCCAGGATTCAAGTCATCTCTGGCTCTGAGGGAGAGCAAGGATACACCGGACAAGTATGAATACCAGAATGGCTTCTTGTCTTTCCACAGAGCAGTAGCTTCTCACCAACAAAAATGCCAAATTGATAACTTATTGCTGGAGCCACATTCCTTCAGAATTTTATATGCCATGGCTACTCATTATAACATTACAACTCACAGATATTTAAAATCCTCCTCTTACTAACCTGAAGACATCTCTTGAAGGCAAAGGTAAAAAAAAAAAATGTGCCTGCAGGGAAAGATCCCTTCCTGTTCCCAAGTTTGGCAACTGATGATACCTATAACATCTTGAAAACAGAGCATGCTTCCATTATATTGTTGGGAAGGCATTCCCCCATCTGTTCTTTTCACTTAGCTGCTTCATACAATATTTGAGAGACAATATTTTTACCTGTGACAGTGTAGAAAATCTCTAAGGCAAATTAAATGACATTGTAGTGATGATGATGATGGATGATGATGGATGATGATGATTATTATATTGTTATTTATTGGCCACAAATCATAGAATTACATAATACCTTTGAAACAGACATTAACAATCATCTAGTTCCAACCCCCTGCCGTGGTCAGGGACTCCTTCCACTAGAACAGGTTGCTCAGAGCCCCATCCAACCTGGCCTTGAACACTTCCGGGGTGGGACATTTGCAACTTCTCTGGGCAACCTGTTGCAGTGTCTCACCACCATCATCAAAAAAGATTTCTTCCTATATCTAATCTAAACCTACACTCTTTCAGCTTAAAGCCATCACCAACCATATGTCCTATCACTACACATTCTTGCAAAAAGTACATCTTCAGCTCTCTTGTCCTCTTCTCTAGGTACTGGAAGGCTGCTATATGGTGTCCCTGAAGCCTCCTCTTCTCCAGGCTGAATAACCCCAATTCTCTTAGTTTGACTTCATAATAGAGGTGCTTCAGCCCCCTGATCATAATTGTCACCCTCCTCTGCAGTTACTCCAGCAGGTCCATGTCAATCTTATGTTGGGGACCCCAGAGCTGAATACAATACTCCAGTTGGGGTGTCATGAAATATTCATAAGAATATTCATTCTTGAGTTAGAGTTTAGCTAAAATCCTATCATAAATTTAAAAAAAAAAAAAAAGGGAGCTGGGTACAGAGTTTGAAGTTCTTACCATCTTCGTGATAGCCATCTACATTCTGAATCCCTTTCTGTGAGCAGATGCTCATCAAAGGCATAATCTCTTCAAAACACAGACTCTATCTGACTTATAAGGGGGGAGAAATGTGAAAGGGGTGTCAGTTCAGCTTAACCTCCTTTAGGCTGTGGGGAGCAAGAGTTATGGAACCTACAGGAAAAACCACAAAATGTGTGTCTGTAGCCTTGTGGCTAACTCAGGTGCTTCTGGCAGAGGTGTGGAATTAATGGGCATATGTAGCTGCATCTAAAGAAGGTGTGCTTTCAAAGTGCAGCATGAGAAGTTCATTTTCCATCCTGTTCAGGTCTGATGCTAACACAATCATCCAAGTGTATAGTGGTCAAGATCTCCAGCTTTGTATTGATAAAACTTACATATTTCTGAGATTAATAAAGTCATGGTTTTCACATTGCTAATTTCATAGGGAAAACTGCTTAACCCCCTACAAATACTCTGTAGGTTGCTTTCTCATAAAAGAGAAAGACCCATATTAGAGCACATTTTCTAGGAGATAAGATGGTGCTTTCTAAACAGGAATTTGGAAGAAGTCTAGAAAATAAAAGTTAAAGTTGGAAATTTAAGTTAATGCACCTCACCTTCAGTTCAGATCGTTCTTTATAAGCATTGGGGAGGGGGTGGCTGTCAGTGGGTAGGAATTATGGAATGGAAGCCAAGAAAACACAAAGCAACTGAAAGATCCATAGGTGCATGTTCATACCAGTCATTCTGCTATTAAGAATAAAATTTAAAGCCTTTTTTTTCTGGCAGACTTCCCAGTACAAGTGTTTTATTTCTCCTCCCACCTGCTTCTCCTCAAGAATAATGTAATGAACTGAGTAAGACATTTGCATTATTCATATTTGCTATTTAACGACATCTTGGGTACACGATTCGGGAAAAGACATCAGAAAGTAGCATTCTCTATATTCTTAGCCTTCTACTAAAAGGTTTCCAAATGGAGATACTTGTTTCACAGTCATATGCTATTTACTGCTTTTTAGAGTCAGTACTTTAACACACCAGAACTGCTTTATTCCGATCATCGTGTCTTCTTATTTCAGCCAATAATAATCTTTGAGGTAGAACCTTTCCTTTTTAAATTCTATGTATATGAAATTTGCTATATACTCCTGTCTACTAAACAGCAAAATGAATCCCTGGGAAGGCACTAAAGTGAAACTCCTCTCAAAAATTTAGATCAGTTATCTCTAGTTAAATTACATTGTGCAAGGAGTTTATTACCATATCCTGCACAAAGTTTTCCCTTATTCACCCCACAAGTCATGTTAAGTTAATAGGCATTTGATTGCTTGATATATCTCATGTCTCTTTTGTGAATAATGTCACCAATTTCCTGTTCTCAGAAATTAAATAAGTTCTCAAGCTACAGTGTGGCTATATTAAGGATAATATGGTTATTATGGCATAGCAGTATAAATGCATGGCCTAAAGAGCAGTCACCTTTCATGAAATCTATAAATACATAATGCAAATGGAAGATAAAGTTATAATGCAAATGAAAGATAAAATTGATGTTGATAAAGGATTATTGAGGGTCAGCTACTGCCACTCTGTTTTAAAAGGTACTAACCTAGGCCTGGCAGGAGCGTTACTTGCTGGAAGGGATCACACTGAGGTACCGCATACATAAGTTTGCAGAGTTTGTCATGCACCACTCCAGGGAAAGTCAAGCTTGACAATCAGTGGAGTTGCACAGGGGCCTGTGTCCTGCACCTCTTCATTATTGGCTGCTGCCTCAACTGTAACTCAAGTTCAAGTAGTTAGTTACAAAAGCTTAAGAAAAGCCAAGCTGAGCCCATACACTGTTGGACTGAGGTGAAGCATCCTTAGTCCCTCCTGTCCCTTGTCCACCAAGACGACAGAACCATGAGACTGGTTCAACAGTAAGCAGTTTTCAGCTTTGCTCCAGAGGCTGGTCTGAATCCATAACCGAGCATGAATTTGTTTGAAAACAACTCTGATGATAGAGTTTACAACCTAGACTTTAAAACCAGCTTCACTCTCCACTCTCCTAGCTGCCCCAGGAAGATTCAACGCTGAGGCCTGGGAACTGAGGCCTGAGAACTGTGAGGGTTGTTTGGGGTCCCCACCTCTTGCACGGGAGTGCCATGTAATTAGTTTTTGTGGAAGAGTATATGGGGCATGGGGCATGGAGGATGGTTTCCCATTGCTTTACCCATAAAATAAGAAAGCAAGTAACATTGAAAAACTGGGCCTACTTTGTTTAATATGAATGCCTTTTCAACTGCATTTTATCATGATTGGAATGACAAGAAGGTGTCTAATTAAAAAGACATAACTTTTGGGGATTTTCCATTTTGAGCCAAGATTTCTAAGTTCAGCATCCTCATGAAAATTATTCTGACAGGGACAACTGCAAACTGCTGTTGCTTTCCTACAGAAATTAAAATATTAGTGTCCATGCTGGAATCAGAAATTCTAGAAAATATTCTTCTGAGAAATTGCCGTCACTTTCAAAATGCATCCAAGCTAGCGGAAAAACAGTGTCCCTTAATTTCAGCAACTCAATAAATGTGGGGTGAAAACAGTCTCTTGTACACAGGAAGAACATTAAACAGAGCAGAGAGAAGGCTCAATGCAATTCACTTCCATTGGTTGAGTCTATAGGGAAAAGATGGCCCTGCCAAATTCAATTTACTTTATTATGTCAGGAAAAATAATGCTTCTCTTAAAAAAAAAAAACAAACAGATTCAATTATAAATATAAGCAATTATGTTCCATTTTGCAGAAGGTCATGCATACAAGAAAGAGACACATGGAATTGTTTCAAGAGTTAAATCAGAAATTTCAGACTCTGGACAGATTTCGGGATGTACCAAAATCAGGCAGTATGGTAAGTTTTCCTTCTATTATATTTAAAATATGATGGATTCTAAAGAACAACAATGCAATAACAGCCCTTTGAATTCAGTATTTTTCCCAAGAAGACCTCGCCTTTAGGCAGCCTCAGAAATGAGAACAAAAGATATTTTCAGTAATCTAACCTATGACAAGACTTATTAGGTTTTACAACTAAACCATAACTAACTTGCTGACATCATTATAAATGACAAGTAATTGAACTGTAGGAAACACATTTCAAATCTGCATGTGCCTACTGAGTCTAAAGGGCTTTACATAGAGAAATCAGCTCACTGATGTAGTTTGGCCAAAAGGGTTTTTCCTCTGACTGGGCAAGGAGATATTAAATTAGTTACTACAAACAAGTTTAGCTAGATTTACCTGTGTATGAGATGGTCTGGAAAGCACACAGGATCTCTGTAATGCCATGTCTTTTCCATAATAGGTTTATAAATATTTTCCATGGGAAAAGCAAAAATTAAATCATCCTGAGCTGAGGCTGCTATCGTCATAATTCAAATTTATACACACACACACTCATACACACATGCATTACACCCTGACTGCATCTGATAATGAGAGCAAGTAAATAGTTGATTTCACCTAATTAAAACAGCTAATTTAGTCTGACATATTTGTTGGCAGTAATATTTTGATTAGTAATAATTTTTATATAATTTTATAATGTGAAAATTGCATATTCAATGGAACTAAGCTAGAATCATTGTATTCTATAACTTTTTCAGAAGAGCTGCTTTCAGACATGAAGAAGAGGTATTAAGCAGATGTGAGGCCAATGGATTTACATCATTTGCATCATCTTAATCCAGCAGAAATTTAGCCCTGATTCTTTGATGAACCTTTAGCTGTGATATGTGTTATTTTGTATCAAGTTCTCACTCACTTCCCCTTCTGAGATTTGCTGACATGTAAAGTTTTCATTTGTCTCCCTACTTGAGATTTGCTGGTCACATAAAGCTGGAATTAATTCAAAATCTCAAAGGGAATCTCAGTGGAAGAGTTGTGTTTACTCTGTTTTGCATCAGCTCTGTGTTTTTGAAAGGTCTGCCAAAAAAAAACTGCCTAGAGGAATGGTCTATCTGTGAGACAGTCAGAGAGTGATCCAGGTACCTAAATATAGGCATCTCAGACTATTTTAGGCGGTTTCATAGGTCTTAGTTTAACACATGGCGCAGGCAGTGATGACACAGAACTCAAAGGAGACCTTCACCTATCATGAAAGATCGTTGGAGATCAAACAGAAAGTCCAATAGCAACTAAAATGGAGCACTTGAATCCAACCCATCATGTTACAGCAGAAATCACTAATTAAATTGGTCATAATTCATAATGTCTCTTACCCTATAAAACTTAATATTAAAAAAAAAAATAAAAAAAATTCCAAAACTAGCTTTCAGTTTGTTAATCCTAATACACATGGGCTCATCAGTATGTAAAGCAAGGTGGCTCTCACAGCATTTTCAAGGCTTCCATGTTTCCCTTATGCACCTGCCACAATTTAAAATCCAGCTGGCAATCTCTCTTTCAAACCACTCCATATTTCAGGCAGCAAACTGTTCTCTATTACCTTCCCTTCTCTTCTCCCACTCTTCTACACAGCCACTATTAGAAAGATGGCTATTGGTACTGGATCACTTGGCCATTCCTCACTACATTGGTTCTTGTGAAAGAAAGGGCTTAACTGGCAGCTCAGGTGAGGAGCCTGCCAAAGTGTTGATTGTTCACAGAGAAAGAGTCACAGTGGTGCTGAACACCCACCAGCCTGGCTCCCTGCAAAGCCATTTCCCCTCTCTGGCTTCTGTGTCTCATAAAAGCACATTAGCAAACAGCCTTATACATGGAAACCACATTATTTCATCCTTGGTTTTAATTCTTATTGCTTTGTTCTTCAGGAGAACTCAGGACCGAGCAAAGCTCCATGGGACACTTTCAAAACCACAGGCGACTACCAACACTACACAACGATAAACGTATTAGACACAGAGGCAAAAGATGCTTTAGAACTCAGACCAGCAGAATGGGAGAAGTGTCTGAACTTGCCCTTAGATGTGCAAGAAGGTGACTTTCAAACAGAAGTTTAACAAAAACAAACTGAACAAAACAGAAACAAAACAAAAATAATTCGTTGCACTGACAATAAAGAGACTTTGGGAATCCTGACAATCCTGACGCTCCTGTCTGAACATTGCGACTCCTTTATGTCAGGCTCTTCCTGTGCCAAATGTCAGTGGTTTTTTTCGTACAGTATATTCCCACTAGTGCAGCTAGTGGAGAACCAGGTGTACAATTCTTACCATCGTGTGTTGTAAGTACCCGTGGAATGGATTTGTAAGGTAATCTTTATAGATAAACCTCAAGCAACGATTCATGTTGTAACAGCTTCATTTGGTTTAGTTTTCAAAAAACTTCACCATGAAGCACAATGTATATATTTATGCAGTTTTTAAAGTTTATAACAGTCTGTTTGGCCATTACTACACTTTTTACTTTATAATATAAAAGCAAAGTTTTTGTCATTAAATGAATGTCTGTTGAGCTACATTCTTCATTGCTTTAAATGCAATAAAGTAATAATCTCACTTTTATATGAATAATATATTTCACATCTTTATTATTGCAGTTTTCTCTGGAAAGCTCAGAGTAGCTTTCTCTGCTGCAGCTGTGTATAAAATATTTAAAATGTTGTATGGTGTAAATAAACCTTTGTCTACATATCAGTTTCCTAGTGCATTTTATTCCATATTTGTTTATCTTAAATTTGAATATTTATAATTTTATTTTAAAACACACATATTTAATATGTATTTGCAGTTTTAATAGTATGTTGTATGTAGCTTCTGCAAGGGTTTCTAAATCATATTAGTAGGTTTGTACAGCCACTCTGCATTTTCTTAGGTATTCTTTTGTGACAATGTACCACATAAACTGGACTTGTCAGAATACTATTACAATTGTTGTTTCATAAGAATTTTTTTCTAATAGCAGAAAGACAAATAATGGAAAATAAGTTTCAATTCACAGCACCCAAAGAAAATGTTGACTTAGAATCTTTACATCTTGTACATGGTCTTGTTTCTGTATAACAAGAAAGACATTCAAGATAAAAAATTTGTAAGTATTTTAGACCAAAAAAACCCAAAACTAAAACCACAAAAAACCCTGAGTGTATTTCATTATAAATCCAGAACAGAGCATAATTTGTTTTGAAAATGCAGTTAAACAATTAGGAATAAGAAGATTAAATCTCCTTTTCCATGCTTAGAACCAAAAGCAGATCTTCAAAAATCTCTCATCTACAGTATAGCCATGGGGGACACGGATGGGAGGATATCTTAAATATTCAGATGTCATACTTCTAGAAAAAAGTTTCAAAAACTATTTTGGTTCCTGCTGTACAAAACTGAATATGCTGCAGCCTACTAGCTGGGAGCTCTTAGAGAGGAAGAAAACATGACCACCAATCTGCTTAGGAAGGAAAAAGACTAGAATAGAGGCTTGTCAGGGAGCACTTAACCCAGAACGTTGGTAGAAGAAGATCAGAATCCATCTGTTGAGAGAAAAGTACTTAGGATCAACCTTAGGACCTACTTGCAGAAAAGTGTTTCAGTCTGTCATTCCTTTCTCCAGGCCTGAATAAGATATTTAAGCCACAAAACAGAACCTGACTTTGCCTGCTTCGAGTGAGCATCTCATGCAGAGTGCAGACTGATCTAATGCTTCAGGGTCTAAATCTTTAAACAAATAAGAAATAACTAGATACCAAGCTGGTATCAAGTACCTTAACTGGCTTAGGTGCCTAGAAGTTAGATACGTTAGATGATGTAGTGCTATTGCGGGCACCCTTACCAAGTAAGGATAACACTAAATTGGGCAGGAGTGTTGATCTGCTGGAGGGCAGGAAGGAACTGCAGAGGGATCTGGACAGGCTGGATCAATGGACTAAGGACACTTTTATGAGGTTCAATAAGGCCAAGTACAGGATCCTGCACTTGGGTCACAACAACTGCATGCAGCGCTACAGGCTGGCAGCAGAGTGTCTGGAAAGATGCCTGTTGGAAAAAGGCTTGGGGGTGCTGGTAGACCAGCAGCTGAACACGACCCAGCATTGTGCCCAGGTGACCAAGAAGGCCAATGGCATCTTGGCCGGGATCACAAATAGTGTGGCCAGTGGGACCAGGGAAGTGATTGTTCCCCTGTACTTAGAACTGGTGAGACTTCACCTCGAGTCCAGTTCTTGGCCTCTTACTTAAAAAGACATTGAAGTGCTGGAGCATGTCCAGAGAAGGGCAATGAAGCTGGTGAAGCGACTAGAGAGTAAGTCATATGAGGAATGGCTGAGGGAGGTGGGGTTGTTTATCCTGGAGAAAAGGAGGCTCAGGGGAGACCTTATCGCTTTCTACAACTACCTGAAAGGAGGTTGTAGTCAGGTGATGCTCAGCCTCTTCTCCCCAGCAAATAGCAACAGAAAAGAGAAAACAGCATCCAGCTGCACAATGGGAGGTTCAGGTTGGACATCAGAAGAATTTCTTCACTGAAAGTGTGGTTAAGCATTGGAACAGGCTGCTCAGGGAAGCAGTGGACTTCCCATCCCTGGAGGTGTTCAAGAAATTACTGGACGTGGCATTTAGTGCTGTGGGCTAGAAGGTGGTGTTCAGTCAAAGGTTGGATTCAATGATCTCAAAGATCTTTTCCAACATAAATGATTCTATGATTCTATGATGTGATACATCAATCAAACAGAGCTGGCCCTTTTTCAAGAGGCTGTTGCAGAAGGAGGCAGATGGCAAGGCTGGTTATGCAACCTACTAACTTCTCAGACCAGATAGTGCACCAAAAACCTCTTGCTCTTGTTTTACATCAAGTTCTAATCTAAAAGTAAGATATTTTCCCTTTATATAAAGATACAACCGAAACTACACATCTTTTAATGATTTCACTCAATATGGTAGCAAGTCTCAATGAGAGCATGTTTTACAAAATTTCTAGTTTTTTAGACCAAATTGGGAAGCTTAGGCCCCTGAATCCAGATACAGGCCTTAGCATCCTCCTTGACTGGTCTAAACATTAGTACAAATCTAGAACACCTTGGTATTTCGATAACTGTAGTGCAGAAATTATTTGCGTAAGCTTTACATCACCTGTTCAATTATGATCTAGTTAACTGCAAAAGCTTAGGGTAGGCTACAGATTTACACAGGAAACATGATAAAATCAGTTTACATTCAATTCGCAGCTGACCCAGTTGTGCTGTTATTAATAACCCAGTGGATTCAGGTTTAGCATTAGCCTGGGTGTTTATGTATCACATGGCAGTCACAGATGTGTTTTCAGTGTATGAGCAGTAACATTCAGTGCCCCTTTATTTAGAGCTTATGCTGCTCTGACAGGAAATCAGAAAATGGTAGAGATTTTTATTTTCTCACATACTTCATATTTAGAAATTAAAAGCATGCTGAAAGTCATGTGTAAACACTAGGAAATAGGAGGCTGGAGAACAGCATTGTGGAGAGGGACATGGGGGTCCTGGTCAATGGCAAGCTGAATATGAGTCAGCAGTGCCCTGGCAGCCAGGAGGGCCAACAGTGTCCTGGGGGGCATCAGGCAAGGAGGGGGATTGTCCTGCTCTGCTCTGCACTGATGTGGCCTCACCTTGAGTATTGAGTACAGTTTTGAGCACTTGCAATGTAAGAATGATATTAAGCTGTTAGAGAGTGTCCAAAGGAGGACAATGAAGATGGTGAAGGGTCAGGAAGGGAAAGCGTATGAGGAGCAGCTGAGATCACTTGGTCTGTTCAGCCTGGAGAAGAGGAGACTGAGGGGAGACAATGCAGTCTTTGACATCCTTACAAAGGCAAGTGGAGGGGCAGGAACCGATCTCTTCACGGTGGTGACCAGTGACAGAACTGGAGGAAATGGCAGGAAGCTGAGTCAGGAGAGGCTTAGGCTTAGGTTGGATATCAGGAAAAGGTTTTTTACCCAGATGGTGGTGGAGCACTGGAACAGGCTTCCCAGGGAAATGGTCACAGCACCAATCCTGTTTGAGTATAAGAAGCGTTTGGACAATGCTAACAGGCACATGGTATGATTCTTGGGGTATCCTGAAAAGGCCTTGATGATCCTGATAGTTCCCTTCCAATTTAGCATATTCTATGATTCTATGATTTGCCTTCTGATTTGATTGCTTCCTATTAAAACAGAGTTTGTTTTCCATGAGCAAGATGCCACACATGCTTACAGTTTCTGCCACACATACTTACAGTTTCTGAAATGGTGCACATCAAACTGAGCCTAGCAGGAAAGTACAAACTTGTATGTGCTATCTTAAATGCTGGTAGACGACTGAGCAGATGTTTGACATTACATGCAAATAAAAATTGGGACAGGACTCCATAAATTATACTAGATACAGACATGACAGGGGGCCCTGCATCTGCCTGCCAGGGCTGGCTGGTGCCACTCAGCATGCCCTGGGTTACCTCAGCTGGGCTCCAGCTGCAGGTACAGAAAGGTTCAGGTGTTTGAGCTAGTCAGTGTTGCTGCAGCTGGTCCTAGATTATACTGAGACCGTTGATCTCAGCACAGAGTTTACCCAAAACCAAATCAAAATACATATTCCCTAGACATACATAGAAAGGACAAAAACTTTTTCTTGTGAACAACCTCATTTTCTCAACGTTTGCAATACATTTAGCAATCCATATGCAGTTCCTCTGTCTTCCTATTGCATACATATTCAAGGAAAGATTTTTTTCTGGCAAGTCAATGCTAAACAAAATATGGCCTGGATTTTTCAGTATACGGAAGCAATGCATACAGGAAATCTAGCTGAGCAGCTGTAGATCACTCAGACAGCAGTTCAAGATGTCCATGATTTCAGATCCAAGGCTGTGTAAAGGGATTTCGTGTTGCCACCAAAATAATTTGCAACATGGACCTTTGCCAAAGTGTTGTTATTTAATCCAGAATCTTGGACATGAACTGTGAATTAGTCATTATTAAACTTCAGCTCCTACTCTGGAATATGTTTTGGAAAAAAGAACGAAAGAGAGTGTAAGTGATGCTATGAGGGATTAGAGCTAGGATAGCAGTGCTGCCATTCTGATGCACTTTTGGAGTGCCATGGGCTTAATGTTGACATATATGTAATGCTAATGACTCTTTACAATGAAGATTTAGGACAAGGGTCTTTTCCATTCAATTAACTACTGAGTCTTTAATTTCTTCACAATTGTGAATCAGTGCTCTTGGAAATGTTGTCCTAGCACTCCTCCTGTGAAATCCTAATTTGCTTCCGTGATGATAAGACATAAATCACTTATTGGATTAAAGTGGGGTAATTTCTTTTAAAAAACAAAAACAAACAAAAAAAACCCAAACAAATGAACAAAAATCACAACCAAACAAAAAACCTCCAAGCCGCAAGCTGTATCAGGTGAAATGTTCTCATGTTTTGGCTTGTCTCTGTTTCTCAGAGTTGCTAGGCAATGCTGTACTTAAAGACCAGATTTAACAAAACGTCTGCTTCCCACTTAGAAGCAGGCATCCATCACAGCATCAGCAGTGTTCTTTCCATCAGGTTATACAAGGGGATGTGGAAATCTGTTTCAGCAATCAACAGATGGAGACACTGTGTATTGATAGTAGACTTCCAGCAGGATAAGCCACAAAAAGCAGTTTGTATGATTAAATTTTATTTCCCTCTCTCAAAAAAGTGATTCATTTCTAGCCAGGTCTTAACGAGTGCAATGCTGTAATCATTTCTACTTACTTTCTAGAAACATCTTGCTTTGTATGGAAAGCAAAAGAGGACTCACTAAGAAAAATTCAATTGCTGATAAGATAGGCATAACTACTTACCCTATCACTCCCACTGAAATGTTCCGTCCGTTAATTACAATTGTAAGATAAAGTAAAAGCCATTTATCTGCTTTTGACACAATTGCCTCTTAGGCTGCATTGGACCATCTTGTACCAAGAAGTTACACAAATAACTATGCTACAGTACTGCTTCTCTTGTTTGTTCTGCACAAGTTTCATTTTATATCTAATTATTCCTTGTGAGGATAAGTTGATCACTTTAACTAATTGAACTTCCTCTCTTGACTATACAGGTTTCTACTACAGGTCCCACAGTCACCTCTTTTTTCAGGATTACAACCCACACTCTGTTCCTACATAGAAGTCCTTCCCTGATTTCTACTGTCCCTGTTTCCTTTACAGCTTTCCCAGGTCTGCTCAAGTTCTTAAATAATTTTCAGTAAATCCTGAACCGAGTAACACTAGAGTATTCTGTTTGATCCATGTAGAAAAAGGAAAAATTCAACCAGGAAGCTTCTAAAATTCCTTTTCATTCAGTAGGGGGAAAAAAAAAAAAAAAGAAAGAAAAAGGAAACTCAGAAATAATTTAACTTTCGCTTTTTAATCTAACCATTAAATGGAAAACATATGACCAAAACCACTTTGAGCAAGAAATAGGCACCAGCTGCTTCTCTTAAATAATTGTCTCAGCAAGTGGACTTTAGTAATAATTTTTTTTCTGCTGCTCCTTCTCTCTGGTGCTGTGAATGCAAAATTTCTTTTGTAAGCAGCACTGCTGCAGCAAGGCTGGCGGAGAGCTCTCTGCAGCCCATTGACTGGGGTTTACTGTCAGAAGATGAGTGAGAACTATGTGAATCCTTTCAGATAGAATAGTAGTTGTTTGACACATACTGAAAGCATGCTGAATTCTGAACTTTTTTTCCAGTTTTTGTAACCCTCCTTCCTCCAGCTGTGTTTTCAGAGTGATGTCCTTCACTTCCCAATTCTCTTCTTTGAAACCTAGAATGGGCACCTGAGACAGGGAAGGGCTTGAGAGCTACTGCTCATGACTGCTCATCCCTGTGGCTAAGAGTTAAGCATCTCAAGAGAGGTGGGATTTAAGAAACAGCTCTAGTCTCAGTGGTCTTTTTCCTTGTTGATTAGCTTGTGCAGCTATTGGGAAGTCTGGCTGGAGATGTCTGCTTTGTATGCATTGTATAAGCAGATAATGCGCCTTGTTCAACATATGGAGGCAAGCTTAGGAAACAGGCACCTAAACCTTACATAATACAATACTGACTATCAAAAAATCTAAGTTCTTTTGTGGGTCAAATCCTTAGGAATTGAAACAACTTTAAAAATCTGGTCCTCAGAATCCAATTATAATAACAGCAACAAGCTAGGGTTTTTTCCATTATCAGTTCAGTGATTTATTGCATTATCTCCCTAGGCTGTTGACTTGGGAAATTGCAAGAGGTGATGCCTGAAGGACCTCACAGTATAAGAAAAGAAACTGGAATTGATTAGTATGTATGTTCCATTTCTTATTTGGTGTCTCCTTGGACCTAACCACTTTATTTCCTGTTCTTCTCAGGAATTATGTATTAGAATAAGATTTTCAGAGCTGTTTTTAGTAATTAGGTTCTTAAATCAAGCAAGAATTAGCTATGGTTTCTAAAGACAGATAGGTAGAATCCATTATATTTAATTTAGAATTCTAACTAAAACATTGTCCTGCCAAGCACAGAACTCTGCAGAGTAATCTAACTTTGTCTATCATAGTTGTCCAGGTTCTTTCTGCAACCTGAAGAAAAATGGACGCACCTCTGAAGCCCAGCTAGACCGAGGCAGTTCTCTAAGTTAAGTACAGATTGATAGCACACGTAATTTAAAAGCCTCCTGAGGGCAATGAAATTCTTCTAAATTAAGCACCAGATTTAGCAAGATTTAGATATTAACATGTGACCTGATGTCTAAGCTCCTATTATAATCGCTGGAGAACAGGTCAATACAGTCAATGGAGTCTAAAAGCCAATTCAGTTTACCCATTACTGAAGAGATGATAATACGAGATGTCCTACAGTTTGTGAGATGTTTACATGGGGACTGCACATAGAAAAGACAACTGAATGGAGACCTACACCTTTCTGGTTCCAGCAGGGCCCCACACCACATCTAAAATGTACTAGCCATTTGGGTTTGGACACGGGAATCCAGCTCCAAGGGAAGATTTTCTGAGATGCTCTGGGATATCCTGCTTGCAGCTATCACTCCAGAGAGGCATGGGGTTATGGGTCTTATGTCAGATTTGCCTTATGTCAGATTTGCCAGCTTTGTATGAATGTCAGAGCTGCCCTCACTGTCACACATTGCCACTAGTTGGTCAGAATCTACCTTGCCTGCTCCTCTTTTGAATGTTTATGTCAGTTCGAGTAGAAGATTCATCTTCTCTATAGTTTTATTCTGGTACCTCTAAATTCTGCATCTGTATTATCCAGATTCTCATCCTCTTGAGAGGTAAAGAACCCACAACCCAAGACAACCTAAGCTGCCAAGTATCAGTAGATTGTGACAATGCACATTCTGGAGGATTATATTTGGGTCAGATAGGCATGATGACTCATGGAGCCAGGAAACTGAGTGTTATGCTTTGAGTTGATGTTAGATTTCAGCCACAAATGGTCTGATGTACAATATGAATGCTTGCCATACTCACCTGGAACTCCAGTCTTGATTTCTCACTCTGTGACGATCTTCTAGCCATTGGACAATAGTCAAGCTTTTTTTTTTTCTTTTTTTGTGTTCCAGTCCCTAATGCTCATATTTCTGTTTACACAAAGGGTAGACCTGAGAACGTGACTAATGTGTCCACTCGGGATACTGTGTTATCCCTTCCTGAAACTTAGAAGGTGGTGGTTCAAACCTTTTTAAAGTGAGTAGGATGGGGAAGCTTACCAGCTTCCTCATGCTGTCTTCTAACCAGCAGATAATGATGAAAAGAAGAAAAGACAGTCCCACCCTCAAGATAAAGTCTGTAGTAGTTAGGGGGTAGACTCAGGCCATGATGAGAAGAAATTACACACTGTAATTGACACCGAAACATTAGAGTGGTTTCTCAACTGCTCCCTTAACAAACCAATTTAGCCTGGAGATGTCACAAATAAAAACCAACCAATTCCCAAGGGAGATTACACAGAAGTAGAAAAGATAATCTCTTATACCATAAAAATCTCCAATTATCATAGCATGAGAAAGGAGGGAATAGTGTTTTGCTTTACGGTCCAATCCTAATTGTGTGTTAAGAGGTGGGTTTCAGCTCTACGTATAGAAAAATATGTAAATTTTTTTTTTTTAAAAAGAAATATCTCTATATAATTTCATCACACATAATTTCAAAAAAAAAAGTTTTGAAATCATCTGCCACAACATCATCCTTTGTTTGTAACATGATGGCTATGTTTTGGGGGCTGTGCTGGTTTTGGCTGGGGTAGAATTAATTTTCTTCACAGTGGTTAGTACAGGGCTGTGTTCTGGATTTATGCTGAACAAGTGATGATAATATAGAGATGTTTTTGTTATTGCTGAGCAGTGCTTACACAGAGCCAAGGCCTTTTCTGCTTTTCATATTTCCATGCTGGCAAGGAGATTTGGAGTGCATGAGAGACTGGGAGGGGACACGTCCTGGACAGCTGACCCCAACTGATCAAAGGGATATTCCATACCATATGACATCATGCTCAGTATATAAAGTGGGGGGAAGAAGGAGGAAGGGGGAACATTCGGAGTGATGGTGTTTGTCTTCCCAAGCCACTGTTATGTGTGATGGGGTTCTGCTCTCCTGGAGATGGCTGAACACGTGCCTGCCCATGGGAAGTTGTGAATTAGTTCCTTGTTTTGTTTTGCTTGTGTGTGGCGGCTTTTGCTTTCCCTATTAAACTGTCTTTATCTCAACCCATGAGCTTTCTGGCTTTCACCTTTCCAGTCCTCTCCCTGATCCTACTGCTGGGGGAGTAAGCAGCTGCATAGTTCTCAGCTGCTGCCTGATGTTAAACCACGAAAGGGACAATTATGCAGATAATTAAAAGGTATTTAATGTTTACATATATTCAAAGTGAAAAGAGACTATTTAACCTAACCTGGAAAATTTATTTTTTTAAAAAGCTCATTACAAAGATATGTGTATTGAATTAAAAGAAGATTTGAAATAGTTTTTTTATTTAATTTACCATGGCCACTTAAGACCCTGTGTTCCTCTATAACTGTGATGGCAGTAAAGAATGTGATTAATTTTTGTAGGGGAAAGGAAGATCATTCTTTTTCCAGCAATTAATGTTTGCATAGCAAGAGGTCCCCTATTATAAGGAAACCTATTTGAGGATGACAGCCTTCAAAGTATGCATTAGAACTTCAGATCTTAAGAATTCAGTGTAAAAAGTCTCCAAAAAGTACAAAGAAAACATCCTTTTTCCATCTTGCTTGGAAATGAGTTCCCAAGACAGAGTCCAGTTTTTGCATCTAAATAGGAGGTTGAAACCTGGAATGAAGACCTTTTCTTCTATTTTCAGTACACTTAAAATCACAAAGCACTGGAGAACTTTGGAAACTCCAATGATCTGAAGACACCACAGAGTTCACTATGGAATCAATAGAACATTTTACATCAGTTATTCGCTGGTAAGTACTTGACCAAAACCTTTTTGAAAGTTCAAGTCCAGAACATTTACTTGCAACCTTGGCCAGCTATGTTGCATCGTATCAGCGAGCAAAGACATAAGCAGACAACTTTATGGAAACGTGTAGTTTCCCAGAGATAGTCCCTAGAGGATTTTGATATGTTGTCTGATTTGGAATAATATGGAATAAAAGGTATAAACCAAAGGTTATTAATTGTAAACAAATAAACAAACAAAAAAAAAGCCCAGGATACTGTTGTACATTTCTGCTGCACACTGCTGTTGGCCGATCCCTCCTGTCTCTCTGCACAGCACTCCTGCTTAGACAAACCAACTTGTTGCCCAGTTTGATGTCATCTACCAGCCTGATAAGAATGCACTAGTTAGCATTTTTGACAAAGATGTTAAATTGGACAGGTCCCAGAAGACACTCTAAAGTGCTGTGTTTCTAATATGCCTCTAACCAATTTTTTACCCACCTTACTGTTTATCCATCCACTGCCATCCTCTTGGCATCTTAACTTAGTTACAGTCCTTCTAATAAGACCAAAACTACCAGCTCCTGCAGCTGACACATTTTCCAAACATTTCAGTTCTGCAAGGATGGATCTCCTGAGCTAATACTTGGAATTTAATAAGCTGCAGCTCACACATTTCTTGAAGACCTCTTCCACGGAACAGGAAAAAACATTAAGCGAAGTGAGATTATTTGAGGAAGCCTCTCTGATTGCAAGTATGTATTTCAGGTAATTAAATAGCTGTTGCCATACCAGCTGCTGTATCAGGAAATGCTTGTCAGTTGGCATCCACATTTGACGTTATCCCAAAGGCCAAACAAAACAGAACGTTTGCTTTCTTTAATCACTATGTTTTGACTACTTGTGACCTGTACTATTATTTAGACATTGATTTTAGTCTTTAATAGGGTAAATATTGATACAATTATAACTTTTATCAAATTTCCAGATTGCCTTTCTGCCTCAGCTAGATGACTGGTTTTAGCATTCATTGCAATGTTGACTTAGAAAGATAAATTTGTTGTAATTTTTGAAAGTCAATAATTAATGTATTCTCCATTCTTCCACAATATCTCTCTAAAAGAATTCTTATTCTTATTAAAAGTTAATTATTAAAAAATGGTGTGAATAATATTTCAGGATGGTAATATATTTATTTTCAAATATAGATTATGAATATTTTTGAATCTTATTTTTACACAAAAACTATGTTATGTCATGTTGTTATTAGCCAAAACTGACCATTTGATTACCTAAATGGAGGTAATGACACAATAATGCCTTTTGCTTATTTCCTTGTTTCTGAGTAAGAGAGTGAGCACACCTCCTCCTGTCCCCCTACTTGGATGTGTCAATGGCTTCACAGTGAGGCTCCTGCCCTGAGTCTGCCACAAAAACTTGCTGCCTGCTGGTAGCAAGTTGAGGGTGAGCTGCAGTGAGACAGCTGTGGAAATGCCAAGGCTGGGCAGAGAAAGGTTTTGCTCAAAGTCCCCAGAGCCTGTTCTGGGACAGAGCAGGTGTGCATTTCAGATGATGCTCTGTCCACCACTCACATCAGTCCTCTGTAGGTCTTAGGCATACGAACATGCTGGCTGCTCGACCTTTCTTCCCCTTGTCTGACAGTAGAGGACAGCACACTGCAGGGGGTTTTTTTGTGTCATTGCAGGTTGCCAGGACAGAGTGCATAAGGGAAGGCCAAGGCAGAAGCAGTGTCATACAGAAGGGATGGCCCAGCAGCAACAGACCTGTCAATCGCCAGGAGGTTGCTTGTTCATTTTTCCAGAAACTGATTCTTTCTCCCAGCTTCTGAGGAGTATATGCTGCTGCTCTCCCATACTGAAACTTCACCAGGAACACAGCTGAAGCCAGATGTGTGCTCAGGAGGAACCTTTAACATGTCTTTGTCAACATGTGCTGCTGTTCTTTCACCACCAGCTCTAAATTCCTACCCTTATTATGGGGACAGGCATAACTCCATCTCTTTCTTCTGCAGGCCCATGTAGAAGTGAGGCAATTAGCAATGCTAATTCCCTTTGACCAGAAAATTAAAAAAATCCCAATGCCAGCATATGCTACCATTGTGCACCCTTGTTCTTCTGAGCCTGGTGGGAGATGACCAGATACCATTGCTGCACTCCAGCATGAAGATCCTGTTTGTGCTAGTCCGTATTCCAAAGTATGAGAGAAGTAAAGGCTCTACTCCTCCATCCTTCTCTCAGGCCTAAGAATGATGAGGAGTGCACATTACCCTCTGTCTGGCACCATTTAGAGTGTGCAGCACACATCTGGGATGTGCAGAAGCAAATTGATGGTTCTACCTCTGCCACTGACCTTCCTACCATACCTTCCTGACAGCAGTACTGATTATCTAGATGCAAGAAGGATGAGGAAACAAAGTGAACTGTCTCAGCCAGTTAGGGGAAAAAAAGGAGTCAAATATCCCATCCTCCTTTCTGAAGAATTAAGAATGATGGAATTGCTAAGAACTTTGTTGTGGACTCTTATTTCCTGGACTACTGCCTAAGGAAAGGTATTGAAAAGATTGAGGGGACTGTAAGAGAAAACAGAGTTTAAAATAGATTGAAAGGAGACTAGAGGACTTAACTAAGGCCGTTTAAATTGCCTTTTTGTCTCAAGTGCTTCTCCAAAAATCCTTTAGCCACTCTGTCATCAAAGGAACTTCACAGTGATCAGAAACCAAATTATTACAATTTGCTGATTTCCTAGCTCAAGGAGTGATTGTTGCAAACTTTGGTACCAATTTAAAGGGATGCCTCATCTCAGCAGTTGCTTTTTGTGTCCCAGATGTCTATCTGCCCTCTCTGTGAACTGACACACAGTGGTATCCTAGTTAGTTCTACTTCTACATCAAGCTCATAGAATCAACCCACAGTTCTCTTCAGGATGTGGATTTTTGTGAAACACCAGTCACCAGCCTTGACTGACATCTCCTCCTGCAACCAGCAGCACCTGCCTGTGAAGCCAGGAGGCTTTTAAGGTTCACTCTACACAACCATAGCATCAGAGTTAAACATCATGAAAACTCAATTAACCCGGATAAGAAAAAGACAAGCCAGTGAGGTTTTTTTGCCAGGGAATGCTTCAGCTTTATTGCAGCCACATTGTCATCTGTGTCACCATAGATGGACACAAACAAGAAAAATGTATCCCCTACTGCCTAAAGCATTCTGGACAGGCAGAAAAGCTGGTGGAGAATTTATTTTGGTGACAGCTGGAGGGGCCTAGAGGGCTGTCAGCTCTAATACAGTCAGACTGAGGATTAATTCCCACATGCAAGATGCAGGTATAGGCATCAAAATTTGGAACCCACTCAATCAGGGGAGCAGCAGCGGCTGCTCTGGTCAGCAGGAGATGTGGCATTTGCTACAGTACTCTCTGAAATACACAGGTTCAGGGATTGCACTTCAGCAGAGTATTCTTGAAGATATGCATAAGCTGGCTGTTCACATTACTGAGTATTGTAAAATTCTTTTCTTTTACATAAATTTACTCCCAAATAAAAAAGGAAGATCACAAATTAAATTACTTAGTCATAAACTACTGATTACTGCAGGTAAATCACCCTGCTTGAAGAGATAAGCAAATTAGGTTAGGTTCTGTTCTTGGTTATACCACATGAATCTGGAATAAATCCATGGGTCTTATTCTAGTTATTCATACCAGTGTAATCAAAGCAAGAAATGTCTAGCTAGCTCTTTCCCCGTGCTAGTGTAAACAGAGATTTGCACATCTGAGCTGTATGTACCGTAACTAAATTTCCTCTATCAATTTATACATGTGTATAGTTGTCTCACATGAGTCAGGAAAACACATCTATAAATTTGTTTTCTTTTCCTTGTTTTACAGGAAGACGTTGGTAAGGACACGTCATTGGCAAGAGGCAGAAGTTGAACTCTAGCTATCAATATCGGTATCTCAAATACAATACGAGTCTTTCCAGAAACACTGAGAATTTCAGTCTTGTTAGCAACTTTTCTACAAGCTGCCCTTTCAGACAACATTAAAAAAATTTGTATTACCTGCAGTTAGGGCTAGTCATTAGGTTTTCATAATTACAGTGTTTCCTAGATGTGTTATGTCACAGATACACATCTGTGTAATCTCTTATTGTATAAAATCAGTCTGTCTTTAAAATCCAGAAAATGGAAAAATAACAACTCCTGCCTTGCAAAGTTATTACTTTAACTGTCAAGCATTAGGCTTTTCAAGACTTGTGAACCTGTAATAAGTATGAACTATTTAATGTGGAGAGTCTAATCCTGAATACAATTACTCATCCCTCAAATGGCTACATTTGCAAGAGCTTGAAGAAAGACAAAAAACATCAGTTTTTCACCGAACTTCTTCACATTTGAGACATCTTCTTCGAATCAAACTTGCTATATGCCAGATTTGGATTATTTTAGCTCAATTTGAGGTTCTCCTTGAAAGATCAGATCACCACATATGTCATCTGAAGAGTCTGAAAGGAAAATATAATTGGCTCCTCCTGTTCTCCAGAAGTATCACAGAGCAAAAGTTAACCCAAGAGGCCACCAGCACACTGATACTTCAGATACAAGATGTTCTGAGAAGGGGAAAGTTTTACTCCTGTTCCCTTCTTCATACTAATCTTAGCAGATTCCTTAATTCCCTAGGGCAAGTCTGGCCAACTTGAAACTATGCCATCCTAACAGATTGATACAACTATGAGAATATGAGACATTGTACAATATATGTGTGAAATGTAGCAATCCCCTGATAAACCATGAAATGATTATCTGCCTAGAGCTTCCATAACTCTTACAGAAAGGATAAGTGCTCAGGAATTGCAGTAAACATAAAAATTAAAGAAACAAACAAAAACAAACAAACAAACAAAAACCAAACAATGAAACAAAGAAAATTAACTTCCACAATTGCTGGAGGCTTGACTTTGACTCTTACATGTGTATGTGTTTGTGAGCATATATCTGCAAAAAGCTATTAGGGAAAACATTAAAATGTGCTTTCCTAGCTCTTCCATATCTGACAGCAACTTCATTATTTCTGTGTGCAAAGCTATTCCATACCCTCACAAATGAAGAACAGATGCATTTATTATAAGTGATGTTTTCAATGACTAAGAAATGCATCACTTTTCTTCTATAAAATAAAAATTCAAGTGTGTCCATACGAAGTGATTTAGTCTTTTGAAAGAAATTGATTAGTGCATGAGTAATAGAAAAAAAAATAAAAATCTTTGTATGGGAACAGTTTTGCTCCACAAGGAACTCCAGAAAGCCACATTCTGGTACACTGTCATTGGGGCTCTTCATTTGGCTCTTCACCAAATCGAGTTATAAAAATACAGCATCAAGCATCCCACGATCAGCCACTCCTAGACTACTGCAAGCAAAACTGTGAACACCAGGAGAGATACAATCCTCCCTGCTGCTGTGCAAGATACAACCACTGAAATTCTGCTGCATTTGTCCTTGCTATACCCGTAAGTAACCAGGGTGTTTTTAGCAATAAATGCACCTCTAAAATCCACCTATAAAAATCACAGTTTTGCACTCGTGCAGTAAATTGCACTTAAAGGTATGCAAATTAAAATATTTACTTTAGACGTCATTCTTAAAAACTACTTTTGATTTGTCTGTTTGGCTTTGGTTGTTGTGGTTTTTTTCAATGAAAGTAGACGCAGATAAAATTGAAGACTTCAAGAAATCTGAATCATATAATAAAAAACAATTTACAATTCTGCTGGAGAGAGAGGTTTTCAATCAATGTGTGCTTCCTGCAATGACTTAGGGATCAGAAGCATAGAGGTTCTTAAAAAAACCCATACAACTAAGTGAAAAAGAATATTATAAGGTGTAGGCTGAGAATAGCACATACAGACAAGAAAACAAATGAGTGGTTCTGCCAGGGAGACTCAGTGGAGAATAAAAAGAGAATAGTCCTGGGCCAGTCACACTGCAAGATAACATGGTAAAAGTTATAGCAGATGAGATACACAGCAGAGCAAAATGTAGACACAAAAATAATGGAGAGGTGAGGCAGTAGAAGTATAAGGGTAGTCAGCCACAGATACAGCTGAAAAGGACTTGGACACTGCATAACTGAAAACACACACTTGGTTCCATTGGTTTTTGCAACTCATACCTGAAATGTCCAAGGCACGTATTTCTCCACATCTTAAAATTATTAAAAACAAGTAACACTCCAAGAAACATATGAATTTTTATAAAATATGTCATAAAAATATAATAGAAAATAAAAAATGTATTTAAATTTATTATATACATAAAAAACTTGCTGTAAAATTACATGACTGCTAATTGGGAAAGATGTGACCTAATGTTTGAGGCAGTTTGCACTGAGGGATCCACAACCTGTAACTCAAAGTCTCAGGGTACAAAGGAACTTACCTGCTCACTCCTGATAACTGAGTACACTCTTTAGTCTCAGGTAGTCATGCTCTTTTCAGTATCCAGCCTTTGTCTCAGGTGATGCTCAGGCACAAGCCACCTGCAACAATGGTGGCCTGTCACCCACAGCTGAATAAACTCACATTCTGCTGGGTTGATCCAGAAATTACTTGCTGCCATAAGGCAACTGAAATCCAAAGGCAGAGCAAACAAAGCTCAAATGGACATCTTGCAAATACATGTAAAGACACCCCAATACAATATAATAATTATTATCTTTCAGCCAAATGGCTTCCTGAGCTCCCTTAGAGCTAACATGACACATGAATTCTTGTTGAATTATTTTGGATGACCCTATCTTTTAACACCAAGGGGTTTAGAAGCCTTAGCTTAGGTGATCACCTGTCTGAAAGATATTATTCAGTCTTATCGTCTCCAGGCCTCTCTCCAAGCCTGCAGTTAAAGGCACTTTTAGTAGACTTAATGCAAGACAATACTGCTTAACAAATCTGCTGGAGTTGGTGTGTTTAACAGCACTCATTTTAGAAGGATGTGCTGATCTACACGTGATTTGTGAGGGACCTGATTTCTGACAGCTATGATTATTACTGTCCTTGAATGCTTTGGGAACACAAGTCAGTGTAACAGGTTAACAATCTTGAATACAGTGTTTTAAAATAGTGACTGCACTTGCTCCTGAGCCATGCACATGAAGGAAGTAATCCACATGAAATTAAGGAAAAAAACCCTCAACCTTTGGTGTAATAACTCTTCATGTACACAGAGCAGAGAAAAAGGCATAATTTCAAATTAGCTTTATTTTTAACAGTTTTTCCCAGTTCCACAATAGAAAGAAGGCTGATTTCTTGAGTACAGAACCATCATGAATTGTATTCTAAATCTGTTTCTCTTGTGCTTGCTTTTCCTCTTATGAGTGAAAAAACCCCATATAAAACAGTGTTTTGAAAACCTTTGGAATGGTAAGATGAGGGGGGGCCACAAAGGTGCCCTCCCCATGACAGAGCTATCCATATAGCATTACATTTGGAGGAGCATGGCTAGTAAAGGAAACTGTATTTCATCTACTCAGCAGTGGTGAAATCCATCTGAAAGTTTCTAACGCCTAATTTTAGTTCCCCACAGTTCAAGAGGGATGTGGAAACAAGTGGAGAGGGTCCTGTAGAGGGTCTCCAAGACAGTCAGGGGTCTAGGGCATATGATCTACCTCTAGGGAGAAAGTGACCTCCAGAAGTCTTTTGCTATCAATATTCCTATCAACCTCACATAAGTATAATCCATGCTGCTTCTGAATTGCGGGAGATTCCTGAAAAAATTGTGGAGGTGTAGGACAGAGGAGATTGTTTTTGGTTGGTTTTTTTTTTTTTTGTCAGATAAGCAGGGGTTTATAAAGAGAAAAGTGTAATAAACATGGGACAATCAAAAGATGCTTTGAAAGGTATTTGGGATTAAAGATTTAACCCCTAGGTGTTTTTAAAAAGGGTAAAAAGGAATTCCATAAAATCAAAAGTCAAACATATTCTATGAGTCAGAATAATGCAGAAATGTCAGCAAAAAGCTGGAAATGATCTAAGGAAAAATCAAAACATACTCCAAGAAAGCTATAGAATGAGAGAAATTCATTACAAATAGGCAAAACCCCCCACAGCTGTGTTCTGTAAATACGAAAGTTAAAGAAGAGTTGAAGTTCGAAATGGAAAGAAGTGGTAGCAGAAGGAGTGACTTCTTTGCATTTCTTTGTAATGGAATTCCTGACCAAAATTCAAATAGGTAATGAAAATGCTCCTTATTTCACACAGGCTTGAACCTTCTGCTCTTTTAGCCAAAATGTTAAGTTAAACACTTCTGGATGAAAGTAGAAGTGATTTGACCATTTATGTAACTAACAATTTTTCTAAAGATTAGTTTAAAAGCCAAGGTTGCAATTAATTTATGTTTTCAGGGACCTATCTACTTCTGATCTAAACAAAGGACCAAGAGATGATGAGATAGCACACCTGAACAAAATGCTATCATTTTCTCTACATTCCCCTGAGTTTTTAAATATTTTTAGAAATTATAGAAGACAACTTTAATTCATAAAGGGAGATAGGCCATACTACAGAATGATTTGCTGAAGTGTGATAAAAAACTTCTAAATACATTTATAAGACTCATGGGACTTTGACAACATCTGATACCTTAACTATTGTGGTATTTATAGCAAATATATTTTACAATATTTAAGGAGATAAGAAAATCCATAGATATGCATTTCCCACTATACCAGGAGCCAGTAACTTTTAGAAAACTCTTCAGTTTTTCCCAAATGAGAGAATTTTCATAGAACAGAAGGCTTGGGTTCCTGATAGATCTAATATTATTTGGAAAATATTTTACATTTTTAATTTTCTACTGACTAAGAGTGTGAGGGATTAGCAAGAAATGGAAGTATTTCTGTCTGAAGGAAAATCAGAATTGTGACTACAAATTTGTAAGAGTACGTCTTCAACAGAACTATTGTCATTTGTTTAAGACCTCTGGAAAAATGATTCAGGGTATAGGAAGTTAAATGAACATGAAGTTTTACACAAATTAATCTGTTATTTTTCTTTGGGCAAATAGAATATCTTCAATAACAACCTTTTACAAGCCAGACATTATATAGAGTTTCACTGTCAGCTTCACATGCCATAAAATAAAATTCACTACATAAAAGAAATATACTTTTTTTTCATAATACAACTACTTGATTTTTTCTTGATACTTTTTTCTTATGTCAGCACCCAGAATCTCCTTAGGAGACTCCTCAAACCTCTGCAGTCCATTTCTATTTTAATCAAGTCTGACATATGCTAAGATTGCCAGTGAGCCACTGAACTACTTTTTTATTTTCATTTGAAGCAAAATTGTTACTGGTTCTCCTTTTTGGAACAGAGTTGGGACATCCAGTTAGTATGACTAGTTTTGGTTGTCCCTTCCACCCCCACATCAAGATTTGAAACCACTAGGTAATGACCTCACCAAAATAAATTAGAAAAGGATATTCAAATTTTTCTTCTACCTACATAACTGAATTTTATGCTACACACATTTCCAATGGCTTATTGAGTTATTCTGTCAAAATGAGATGATCAACTTGATGTCTTTTAAAAAAAGAACACTCTCACAGAAGAGGAGATTTATTATTTACTTACCTTTAGCTGGAAATACAGCTCTGCATTAGTAGACCCTGAACTAGCAAAATAATGATAGAAATACCAATTTCAGTTGAAAATTCTTTCATGTCAGATACCATGAATTACCTTGGAAAATGTTGTCTTGCCATCTAATCTTGAATCTATTAAAATAAGTTTCATTTGTTTGCTGCTGAATGAGAATGCAGCTCTTTTATGCATCCTAGACCTTTTCAGGATATCTAGAAAGATTTTCAGGGACATTTTAATAGGATAAATACTATGCTAAACTGTTCTTTAAACCCACACAGCAGAATAAACTGGTACCTGAGCCCACTTTTTAAAAGCAGCAATTAAATGAGCTCAAACAATACTGGTTTTCAAAGAGTATGACAATAACATCTGTTGCTATGGACTCAGAAAAATATGAATAGATATTTATTGTCATAATGTAGTTTATTTTGCAGCTATTTTCCATACTATAATGTTACAGCAAGATTGTTTCAACACAAAATGGTTTAATCCCAGCATGTATTTTCTCATCAAATTAAAGTAAGTATTGGGAAATGGATGAATATCTCATCCACTTTACTACAGTGCAAGTCAATTGTGAACTATTAGCCTGATAATTACTTTTTTGGTAAATTTTATGTAAACTAGAACACTTTAAAACTGTTTCTCGAAGAAGAATGAGTAGCAGTCCCTACTATTGAATGATAGAGGAAGTTTGGGAAACTAGCTCTGAGTACCTGTTAATGCTAGGCAAGGCTGACTGGCAGTTAAGCCTCACTTAAATGACTGTCTGGAGGAGCTAATGATCTAATGTTCATTGCTCACACAGTCATTAAGTATAAGAATCTACCTGACCTGGAGGTCATTACTGCTTACATTAATTACTGCAATGACGAATACTCCCTGTGACACTACCACATTTCCCTAAAGTCATTTCTGCATCAAAACCTCCCTCAGATTTTAGATCTATGGTGACATCTGGCAGCCAGGAACAGCATGTATAAACATATTATTTGACTGAAGACAAAACACCAAATGTTTGAACTGACCAGAACCACCAACTCAGATTAATGATTCAAATCAACAGGCAAATTCAGCCTGTAATTTTGTCACGACCCTAAACATCCCTTCCCACACAGTAAGTTATGATTAGCTACATATCTCCTCTACTTAGATGTTCAAGAATTATTGTGTGTTCCTAAGCCTTTGTACTTGCCTAGCCCAAACATTTTTTTAATCAGATAGAGATCTGCTCGGAGCTACGTTAAATAGGTTAAGGTGAAAAGGCTTGGTGCTTACTTGAAATGAAGTACATCAGGAATAACCTGAATTACTATTGTTTTTCTGACAGAAGAAGCTGTGACTAAACCTGAAATTCATGCATCTGCAATAACTGCACCCCATAAAAGGTCTCTGCTCTGAAAAGATTTGAGTTCTCATAGGTATACAAGCAAAGCATGGAAATTAAAAAAGGTCAGCATTTAAAGGCATTTAAGAAATTTGACCTAAAGAGACAAACTCAATATTAATTCTCTGGTAAGAAAGACCTGATACCCATGTAACCTCCAGGGACTTACTTAACTGCTCACACTGCTGTTGCAGTCATAGTAGAGTATGACTTTTTGTGAAATACCACTGTAATGGTCAGGAGACTTTCTTTACCACTAGGATTCTTACTAACTGGCCTTTATTAATAGGTTTGCATTATTATTCCTCAGATGAACTGAAAGATAACATCCTTAGTTCTAAGTTCTCATGTCCTTAGATGCTTTGGGCACCAGTTATTCACTTAGCACCACTGGTTGAAGTCAGTCTACTCTAGTGAGCATCTACTCCCCAGTACACAGAAGGTTGACAGCCTGGCACTGGCTGGTAGACACCTGAGCCCTTTGGAACAACTCACTTCTGTTTTACATTGCAGTGCATTGCAGTACTACCACATAAAACAAAAATAAGGTCTGCTTTCCTTCAGATTAGTTAAAACCATTTGTATCTTCTTCTTGTATGGAAGACCAGAACTAAAAGAAGAGTGTAAAGATAACTATTATCAATACATTAATTTTGATAGTTTCCATTTATCTATTTCCAAGACTGGAGATGTCAATGCAAACAAGGTCTCTTTATTGAATATAATAGATCAAGTGGACAGTTTCTGCAAGAAAATATATGGAAGAACATAAAAACCTTTCTAAGGATCATTAATAAAAGGCTGAACAGTCTTTCAATATATCCATGTTTATAGTAGTCTCATGCACTGCTTGATGCATGTACTCTGATGCAAAAATTGTAATGCCAGGTCTCTGTTCTTGTCATATTGTATTATAAATTATTATAAACATCTCCAGTGCTGTTGGTAACCGTGTGAGCTGCTTTCCTGACGTATTTACTGTAGACTTTCAAAAAGTGCCACATGACTTACAGGTTTGACTTCTCTTTATGGCCATGCTGGCTTTTACAGGAATATAACAGAGTGTTTTATTAGTTTACTTCCGATTGTTTAGTAATTCAACAACAACAATTTGCACTGACTTGCTGTACAGCCCTAGCAAACTACCAAAGTTTTAAAAGCCGCAAAGGGGAACAGTATCTGATACCAAAGCCTAAAGGGAATAGTCTCTCTGCATCAGTAGTAATAGCATCAAATAATTTGCAGGTAATAGGGCCTAACTGGACCATTAATTATAACTTTTCTCCAGTTTCATGCAAACAAATAAAAAATGCAACACCTTATAGTCCCTCCGCTTTCTCATGCTTTGCCCAAAACCAGCAGCAGGTTTAACCAAGAGCAGCTTCAGATCTTGGAAAATGTCCAGACCTGTCATTCATAGACAAGATGGGAAGATGAAAACTTTTATCTTTCTGCTTTAAAATATGAATGTAAATGACAACGTGCCTTTACATTTTAAATGAAGGTGAAGGTAGTATCCACTTAAGAAATATATGCTCCTGAAACTAAATACTTGACTACTACTTAAGAGATTTGTTTTTTGATACAAGAAACTCAGCTGTTAAAAAAACAAAGTGTAACTTCAGTACATATTGCTTTTTTTATAGGTATGAAGTTAAGGTATGCTGGTATAAACCTCTAGCAGGTAAGTCCAAGTGTAAAAATAGAGGTTTTCAGGTACAGAAAGAAGTAATTAGATAAAATAAGGTGAAAATGAAATGACAGAACAAGGTATCTAAAAGTGCACATTGTTTTTAGAGATTTGAAAGAATGTCATGTCTGATAGCATCAGAAGTCAGACAAAATGCCTGGAGGATGAGAATAAAGGAATCAGGGTCAGACAAGGAAAGATTATCCTTATCAAATTATGTACAAGCAGTAGGTGAACCTAAGCCTGTCTAGAAACCAAAGGGTGAGATGGAGCAGGGATTATGTGGGTTACCTTACACTTAAAGCTTTGTGTTAGATGCCTGGGTGAGATTAAATTGAAGGGAAAAACAAAAGACTGTCTAAAAAGGAATTCCTGAAAGACAGACTGTAGAAAAAAAAATTTAAGATCTTCATGGATAGGGATGAAAAACAAAGCAAGAAGAGTGTTTCAGAGCTTTGACACGTAGTTTTACCTCACATTCAGCAGCACAATTTAAATAAATCCAACAAGAGGACCTTTTCTTTTGCTCCACAAAGGTAATTGAAATGGTCACGCACATTGGAGAACTAGTTGGCTTGTAACAGGAAAACCTTCATCTGCTATAACCTTTCAGAACACTGACTTTATTTAGCTAGAAAAACATGCCAGGTGAGTTGTCCTGTCTATTAATGCTTGTCTTAATCTGGAGTTATATAAGAATACAAGACCTGTAAGAACAGCATATTAAGTGTGTATTTTTAAGGGCTTTTACATCTTATTCAAGTTCAAATAGCTTTAAACTTTATCACCATAAATATTTCACTTTTTTTTTAAATGAAATTTATTTTTAAGTAATATAAGCTTATTATAGGGGTTTACTCTTTAATTTTGTCATCCACATTTAAGTACAAAATGTAGAGCTTATGCAAAGGGGGTTGTGTTATATTAGAAGGATTACACAAGTAAATCTTATTTCACAGTTATTCCAAGTAGTACTGAAAGTAGCATCTTTTCCTCCATTTTTGTAATGTGGTTCTATGGCATGCTTTTGCATAGAAAATAGTATTAGGTTTAATGGCACTGCTTACTGGACCACAGCTCAAGCAAAATGCTCTGAAGAGACAGGAAGATTCAGCCTTACTTGTGAGCATCTGAGCAAGAACATCAAGAACATCTTCTACAACTCAGGAAAAGTGTGAAATTTCGGCAAACAAGGAGCTTGCAAAAGGAGTCAACTTCTGCAGGCTGGTAAGAAAGGCAAGGGACAAATATACAAACAAATCTCAGAGGGAACTGTCATTCAGGATGTCATTGAAAGCCTCTTAGCCTCAGGTAATGCCCAAAGAAAAAAACCTGACTCTGTCTTCCCATGGGCAGAGGTCTTCTTACTAAACCGCTTTAATTCTGTTCTTTCATTTTCTCTGGTGTTCACATCCTGAGAAAACTTCGTTTCACAGATTCAAATCCTACTGATGTTCCTGGAGAAAACACATTAAGAAATAAATCTCTCTCAGTACAGTTAGCTAGTTTAGGGTCCATGCTCACAGGTGTGGTTTAAATCTTCTAGTTATATCTGCAGCTCTACAGGAATTATTTACAAATATAGGTTACGCAGATAAGGAAGATATGTTTAATTTCTACGTACTTCTCACATTTCAGAAGAACATTTAGAATTTGAAATAAAGTCCTTTTTATCTCATCACTTAGAAATGATAAACATTTCTAAGTTTATCATGTCAGATGAATCCACATGCTTTCATGTCTCGCAGTGGTTCAAGCAGCAAAGATACTTAATACAGGCAAAACCAGGACCACGTCCTGTACCTGACTCCCTGCTATTCTACATTAAAAGAAAAAATTATTTTACAATAAGCATGTCTGAGAGAGGAATTAATCATTATGGATAACTCTTATTCTCTCACAGATCCATCACTCTCCCACTAGACCACTTTTATAGTTGCCCACTTCCTTCCCCTTACCAGGATGCTACCTAACTCTTACCATAACTGCTCATTCAATTCCTTATACATTAAGTGCCTCTCTGTTTTTATTACATTTCATGCTTAACGTACTCCATCTCTCAACTCTTAATAAAGTTTTTGGTACGGTCAAAGGGAGCAGTGAGAGCAGAGCTCTTCTTTGGTGAGTCAGAAAGGTATGGCAGATGGTGCACTGATGTGTTAATTAAATGGCTGCTTTGCCTGTGATCTTCCTATTGCTCACCTCCTGATGCTAAGAGCTGAGAAATAATGGAAGGGGTTAATGAGACAGAAACTTATCCAGGTGGTCAAAACTTCACTGCAGCTCCTGAACACTAAGTACCATCTTAACAGTCCCTCAGCAAAAAGGACAAACGTGACTGCCACCATTGCAAGCCCCCTGACTACAGAACACTGCAGCCTGCTGCAGGACTCAGATTTCCTTGCAAATTTTATGCAAGAGGCAAACTGAGGCTGGCATAGTGTCAGGGAATGAGGAAAAGGCTGAAGTACTTAATGGTCTCTCTGTCTCAGTCCTTAACACCAAAACAAGTTATCCTCAGGGTATTCAGCTTCTAGAGCTGGAATATAGTGACAGGGAACTGAGTGAAGCCCCCATAGTCCAGGAGAAAATGGTTAGTTACCTGGTATGCCAGTTGGACACCCACAGGTCTATAGGCTCAAAACTGATTCATCTAAGAGTAATGAGGGAACTGGCAAAAGAGCTTACCAAGCCACTTCAAGTATTTAGAAGCAGACTTGGTTAACCAGAGAAGTCCCAGTCAACTGGAAATTGGCAAATGTAACACTCATCTACGAGAAGGATTAGAAGGAGGATCCGGAGAACTACAGGACTGTCAGCCTGACCCTGGTACCAGGGAAAATCATGAAGCAGATCATCTTAAGTGCCATCACACAACACGTGCAGAGCAACCAGGGGATCAGGCTCAGCCACCATGGGTTTATGAAAGGAAGATCCTGCTTAACCAGCCTGATCTTCTCTTATTGGAAAGTGATATACTTAGTAGATGAGGGAAAGGCTGTGGATGTTGTCTATCTTGACTTGAGCAAAACATTTGACATGGTCTCCCAGAGCATTCTCATGGAGAAGCTGGCAGCCTGTGGCTTGGATAAGTGCACTGTTTGCTGAGTAAAAAACTAGCTGGATGGCCAGGCCCAGAGAGTGATGGTGAATGGAATTAAACCCTGTTGGCAACCAGTCATTAGTGGGGTTCTCCAAGGCTCAGTATTGGGACCAGTCCAGTTTAATATCTTTATTGATTATTTGGACAAGGGGATTGAACTCACTAAGTTCTCAGACAACACCAATTGGGTGGGAGTGTTGATCTGCTGGAGAGCAGGAAGGCTCTGCAGACAGATCTCAACAGTCTGAATCAGCAGGCAGAGGCCAACAGTGTGAGGTTCAACAAGGCTGTGCTG
>VYXB01006854.1:228010-427673 GCA_013397135.1 Pachyramphus minor
GTGAGTCAGCAGTGTGCCCAGGTGACCAAGAAAGCCAATGACATTCTAGCCTGTACAGAGAACAGAGTGGACAGCAGGACTACGAAAGAGATTGCCCCTCTGTACTTGTAAATAGAGACCACACCTGGAGTAATATGTCCAGTTTTGGGCCCCTCTCTTCAAAAAGGTCACTGAGTTGCTGAAATGAGTCCAGAGAAAGGCAACAAAGCTGGTGAAGGGTCTGGAGCTGAGGGAGCTGAGGTTGTTTGACTTGGAGAAGGGGAGGATCAGGATGGATTTCATTGTTTTCTGCAACTACCTGAAAGGAGGTTGGTCTGAAAGGGAGATTGGTCTTTGCTGTCGCATCTCAGGTGAAAGGATGGGAGGAAATGGCCTTAAGCTGTGCGAGGGGAGGTTCAGATTAGATATCAGAAAGAAAAGTTCACTGAAAGTGTGTTTAGACATTAAGTTGCTCAGGGAGGTGGTGGAGTCACCATCTTCAGAAGTATTCAAGAGGTGTCTGGATGCGGCACCTGGAGATATGCTTTAGGAGTGATAGTGTCTGTGTTGAAAAGTTGAAAAAAAGTTGTGTTGATGGTTGCACTGGATGATCTTGAAACTTTCTTCCAACCCTGATGATTCTGTGATTCTGTGGTTGTGTTATGTTGAAGGAGAAACACTGTCAAGCTGATATTGCCAAATACACAAAAGGGGATGATGCCCAAAAAGGCGCAATAAAACTGTTTAGAGACAGAGTTTTACATCTTTAAACAGCAAAGGTATTTATTGCAACGTTGGGGCAGCTCCCAGCTCACGCTGGACAAAGAGCTCCAAAGTTCTTAGCACAAATCAAAGAATATGTACAGTTTCTATGTGTGATTACAACATTTTACATGCATATTCATATAATTGCAACATCTAGTTATAATATTCATAGCAGGTGGAGTTATGGCTGAGTCCAGGGTGGAGTCTTCATTTTGGGGAGATTCACAAGGGTACTTCCTGTCTGCTTCATCGGAGGAAGAGGAGTAACAGACCCCGACCCATTTTTGAACTTTTCAACTTTCTTCATTTTGCCGCCAACTTTCCTGATTTTCACTGACTCCAAGGTGTATTTTGCAAGGTTTTGGACCCAAGCCTCTGCTTTCGCTCCTAATCTCTGGGTGTTCTCACTTTATGTGCTTTTATGTAGGTTTGTAGGCATTCCTATGGTGTATGGTATCATCTTCACCTAAAAGCAAGGCCTGTTACTCTAACTAAAAGCGAGGCCTGTTGCTCTAAATTAACTCTTAAGGGCCTTGTAAGGGCCTTGTTTTGCTTCAGGGAGAAATTATAGTAGAGGCACAGTTGAAAGGAGAGGGACAAAACCAGTATTCTACAAAGTAGTTATCCCCACTGCTTCACACCTTTTCCTGGGGTACAAAAATAACTGTCTTAAATTTATTGCTCACACACCTAGTTCTTTCCTATTTACCACAGTTTTAATACAGTTACTTTTTAAGAGACAGCAATTATCTACAGGTAGCTTCAGCTTCCACAGAAGTCCTTGCACCTCCAGCAGCTCTTTAGTCCAGCCAACAGGGAAACTTAAGAGGCAATTTTATCTTCTCTGCTGTGTCCTCACCAAAACCCTGCACTGTCACATGGGAGTCCTGTTTATGTTTATATTTAACATATGTGATGCAAAGCTATTATTCTTTCTTCTCAGACCTTACTTCAGTCCAGTTTTCCTTCCACAAAGGAGAACCACATTCCTTTTCCAATACTGTGATACCTACAAAAGTTCATAGTGTCCTCTGGTATCTTGACAGTCCTGCTTATCCTTCTGACCAATGTCATTTTACTGCTTCTCTGCTTATGCCCATCTGCTTTCCTCATGTGTACACTGAACACTGGCTGCACCAGGGATTATTTTTGTTCTGCATTTTAATAGTGCATGGAGTTGAAGTAGGTCCTCTGGTTAATGATTATAGCTCCCAGATGCAATGGCAATATAAATATATTAAACAATGTTAATAAACTTAATCACTTCATTCTAGAAGTTGAACAACATCCAAAGACCATACGCTAACTTTGTATTATTTCTGGGGATATTTATAGGGATGAAGATCCAAAATTTTAACAACCTGTGTGCAAACCAACAAATACCCAGGCTGAAACAATACTTTTAAGAATAGTAAAAAATAAATCTCTGGTCGATTCATTAATGACAGTATTTGGCAGGTCATCAGTCATTATGCACCTTTCCAAATAAACTTTTTAAGGTATCCTTACTTCACATACAACTCCCTAAACATGATCTTAATCTATATCCACCTACTTTTTGTTTCATATGATACAAGGGAAAGTCTGCCTGGGAGTCAGTAGGAAGCAGGCCAAGATTATACTAGATACTTAGAGAAGCTGATAGCTGTTTGGGTAATTTTGAAAATCACTATAATCTATCTATATCTTTTGGCTCCTAAATTCCTTGGAAAATATTATTAATAATTTTCTCGGTTGTCTTTGAACAGATTACTCAATCTTTGTATTTGGAATGGAATTTTAAAGCTATTAAGGTACAAAAAGGTAGAATATAGAGGGAAAATCCAATACTGAGAAACTGGAGAAGGTGTAGTATAGGGCTACTGAGATAGCCAAAGGCTAAGAGCATATGGCCTACAACGGCAGGAGGAAGGAGTCAGACTGGTTTAATCTGGCAGAAAAGTAGGTAAAAGGTGAGTTAATTACCTTCTTATCACTCTTTAAAACAATTACAGAAATTATAGAGCTAAAGTGATATGAAGATTGACAACAACCACGAATTATGGTTTAGGAAGTTAAATAATAGAGGGGGGAAAATCATAAGAAGGTCAATTCAGTGTTCACACAGGTTGTCTAGGGAAGTTATGGAGTCTCCATGCTTCCAATGTTTTCAGGATTCAGTTGGACAAAACCATGACTCACGTTTTGTGGTACGAGTCCTGTTTCTGGCCAGGGTATAGGCTCAAGCCTTTCAGAGGTCTCTTCCAGGCAACACTTCTATGGTTCTGCAATACTATGATGCAATTTTTTTAAAGCATCAGGACAGTGGACATTTTAGAAATGTCAATGTCTTTAAAAAGCATCCCTTTGTACCTTACTTGATCATCTGTAAAATGAGTACCATGATTCTTACATTTTAGTTACGGAATAGTTCCCAAGGGGACTGTCTGCATGAATCAATTAAGTATGTGAAGCTGACATCTACTATAGTTATGAATGCCAGAGCAAGTGAAAAATAAAATCTGAATAAAAATGTGTCACAAAAGCCTCAACTGGTCTGAACTGCTGTAACACTAGTGACTGAAACGATATTACAGTAATTTATTCCAGCTGAGCTACCACCCCATGTTGTTTATTCACCCAAATGAGCAATTGTTAAGTTGAATGCTGCTTAGTATGAATTATTAAAGTCAGGAACTTTTGCACTTTAAATATTGGCTTTCTAAAAAGTGATGTCTGTCTCAATTTAGTATCACTATTGGGGAAACTTTAGAATTGTGAAGGACTCCAGAAAGAACTATGTTTAAAGGACTATACTTCCTGAAGGCTAGTTATAGTGATGGGCTGCTAAGGACTAAACTGCAGCAGGAGAGACCATTTCTCACATTCTCTTGGAAGTATAGCAAAAATTTACACCTGAAAATTCTCAGCTGTTATATTCCTTCAAACCTATTTCTATTTCAAAACTACGATCTCTTACGCAAATCTGAAGGACAAATAAAGGACCCTTACCACACTTAATTGGCCTCTGTGTTTGCCTGAAAAAAACTTGCACAGTCAAGCAAGGCACCATAAATTGAAATAGTTTTCAAGCACACCTCCCAGGAGACGGAAGAAAAGTTCATGAAAAGGTCAAGACTGCAGTCATCAAAGTAGTGAAATCCTTGTTTTAGAAGAGAACCAGCATTCACAGGGAATGGAAGTGTGCCAGATAAAGAAGCTGGTGCCCAGACTTCTGCTCTTCCATAAGAAGAGGGCTAATTTCTTATGGAGCTGTTAGAGAATTATGCTGTCTCCTTGAAAATGGGTCATCACTCAAGAAATCACTTCCAAGGAAAGACAAAATCCTTTCCGAGAAGCCAGGTCAACTTCACAGATAGTCTGGTAAAGAGATTGAATGTGATAAACATTGTAAAAGGGTTTAGATTAAATTAAGTAATTCTTTATTGTTATAGAAAGCCAGCTGAGCTTTGAAGAAAGAGTAAGTGATTAATTTAATAGGGTAAAAGATACTGCTAGGACTGGTCAGTAATTAATTAAATTGGAGAGTAGTGCTCAGGTAAAAGAGTGAGCAAAATCCAATAGACTTGAGAGCATGTACCAGTGAGTTAGCCACTGGCAGTTTGAATAAATTTCCATACTGTCGTTTATAAACCCTATTTACTAGATAGTCATTGCATGCTGGTACAGCCCAAGAAGCAGGAGGTGACAGTGTTTCTATTCATGTTGTGGGTTGGTCCCAAGTAAACCCATGACAATTCATAAGTATCTGTCATTTGGAACCCCCTGATGAAAAATACTAGAAATAGAGTCTCTTCTTTATTAGTAATAAAATACATTCATAGCATAAGAAACACAAAGTAATAGTAACATTAACAAAGAAAACAGAACGCACAAATAAAAATCTCTGTCATCTATAATTCTTCTTCATAGCAGACTGTCTAAGGCATGACAGTCTCATTCTTTGCAGGCCACACAATGAAAATCTTCTTACTCCCTTTCTCATTCTTATATAAATCTTTTACCCCATGTTCAACTAGAAGGTCTTCATTGTTAAATTCCATTAACAATTACAAATCTTGTCTTTAATATAAAATAAGAAAGGAGATATCGGGGGTTGGTCACTGGTTGTACTAAATTTTGCAAAACCAATGACAAAGTTTTCCTTAGATCCAAGCCAGTTAACATCAGTAATGCCTATTTGCTTTGAAAATAGGAAATGTATATATTATCTGTAACCTATAGAAATCTTATGATTTGTAGTTAGTTAAACTTTAATGACAAACATTAAGAAGTAAATTCAAGAGTGTGTTTGTGTGAGTGGAAGGAAGCCTCTGTGAAAGCTTGTGAGAGAGCATGAGTGTATGAAAACTTGAAAACCCTCAAAGTGTTGAAAAGTTCACAAGTATATCGAGTTCTTCCTTGTTGTCTAAGCCAAAATTTAATAACAAATTCACATTGTTGTCCTTTATTATTAATTTAGAAATCTCTACACACTGAATGCACTCAAAAGGCGAATATTCCTTGAGGTGGATATTCGGGCCTGAACTGCCTAACAGGTTCCCAAAGTTACCACACCTGGACGACGGGTACCGGGCGGGATGCTGGAGGACCCACGCACTGAACACTGAACACTGCAGGGTTGGTGGAGCTGCTGCTTCTCTCAAGTGACAGGAGGCAGCAGCCACATTGACAGTGTTTAGTTGTAGGTGAGCAGCTGTGGAACAGATAACTTTGGTCTCCAAGATGAAAGACTCTTGGGTCATGAACACATTTCAATACCCTCTAGCCTTAAGCTCTATAGAGGGTATTTGCGGAGGAACAGTCTCCTGACATGACCAAGGACTAGCCTAGTCGTTTATCAGGAGGTGTCAGTGGCTGGGGTTGGAGGCCTCCCTAACGGGCTCGGGTTGAGCACCCTGACAGGCTCAGGTTGAGTCACCCTAACAGGCTCAGGTAAAATCTAATCTGGAGATTTCTCTTTTAATAATATCATATAAGGCTTAACATATTAAGTATTAACATAAATTTTAAAATTACCTGTTTTCCCAAGTTCAATAAAAACCTTCTTACTCCCTTTCTCATTCTTATACAAACCTTTTACCCCATGTTCAACTAGAAGGTCTTCATTGTTAAATCCCATTAACAATTACAAATCTTGTCTTTAACATAAAATAAGAAAGGAGGAGATATAGGGGGTTGAAAATTGTTACCTCTATATTTGAATTATTGTGTATTATATGTACTATGTTTTATTACTTATGTAGGTACATCCTGTGGTCTCATTGGTTGTCTCACCTGTCCATCCCTGGTTCCTGGGTTCCCATGGTTACTCTATTGTCTCCTCTCATTGGCTGGCCGAGCGGCAAAACCCGTCCCTCCCGGCAACCTTATAAGCTGCAGGAAGATTGAATAAACCTCTCTTTGCTGCTGGGGCCCCTGCGTGCTGCTTGCTCTTTGTTTGCCGGCATCAGGGCCTCCACTGCCCGTCCCTGTCCTCGAGAGATGGGCAGCGGGGGGCGATTCCTTCCCCCAAGCCCCTACATCTGTCATCTTAGCACCCCAGCAACAAGAAGGGAAAAGCAGAGAGGAGCACAAGTAGAGCATGGCTGTGCTGCTGAACTGACAAGCCCACACTGACAAGACTGCACTGACAGCTTCCCTCAGAGCACTGTGAACGTTTCTACAGGGACAGCTACAGCTGGCCTGACATTCACATTGCCCTTGTAAGTCAGTGCTGAGCCCAAATCACAGCTGCACTTTGGGTTTACTGTCCAGTGAACATTCCTGCATCCAGGAGGGCTTGCAGCTTCAAGCCCCTACATCAGGCCCAGCTGGTGAACAGCAAACCGACTACAATGGTGTCTACCACATGCATATGAATATACTCAGTATAACTCTGATTGCTCTTCGTTCCTTTAATATATAAACTCTTCCTCTGTTTGAGTTTTCATAATTTTGCCTACACAAACCTAAAAAATAACATCCTCGGATCATTTCCAGTATGGCCAGCAAAACCAAGTGATGTGCTTGGACTGTAATAGAAAGTATTTACTAGCAGACACTATGATTGAAAAACCAAGGCTGCCTACTGAATGCACTGAGGCAAATGTTCTGGGAAAAACAGCATGCAATTATGTGATTGAAGGCTATCTTAATGTATATCCATCAGAAGTACTTTGGTATTTCCACATTTTTTGAAAGTTTGATTTTTCAACCTTGAAAATACGTAACATATTTTTTTATCTTTCCTCATGAAGTCTGTTCTGTCATATGAGTCAAGAGAAAAACTATAATGTAGTGTTAAAAACACATCCAATCTGAAGTGGCCAACTGATTCAGGAGCAGGTTAGCATAATTTCAGATTTTGTCCATACTAGCAAATAGAAGTGTTTCAGAACATAGACACTCTGACCTAAAAGTTCTTCCTCTATGCTTTGTACTAATAAATTGTTAGAACTGCATCTGACATTTTCATTTGGCCAGCTAGCCTTCTCCCAGAACTCCCCTTGGAAAGGGTCAAGAGTAGCCAGAGACAGACAACAACCTAATTGGGTGCAGCCTTTCTGCTCTGGAGCATGAAAGCATGAAAGAGTTTAAATGTGGACAGACAGTACTAGCCATCTTCACAGCCAGAGGTTGGTAATACCTTGTTCAACAGTATAGGAATAGCTTATTAGCTCTTCCTTCACAAGTTGCTTTCACCTGAAGTGACGTTTTTCCTCACCTTTCTCTTCTTTACTCCAATTCCCTTAGGTTTCCCAATCCAGTCTCTCAGTTCAGTCTCAATCTCCCCTATTACCCACTCTTACCTCTAAGCTCACCACCAGCTTTCTCTGCAGTGTCAATGTCCCAGTTAGTAACATCTGATGTGATGCAAGGGTAGTGGGAGTGCTGGATATATTGAGCACTGCAAGCGCAGGGTCAAAACCTCCAGGAGCCCATTAAAGAACACTGCCAATGGCTGATGACACAGTCTGCATCATATACCAGCCCACAGTATTTTCATATACTAGATACCAGCACTATAAGCATCTCCTTTGGCTACTGCAATAGGTGCTGTAGCCAGCATTATCTGCTGCAGAAAACTAGGAATAAATGAACATTTAAAAACCTGAGAGTTTTCACTTCTTGACATCACTAGTTTTCAAATCAAAGTGGGAAAAATCACAGACTACGTAGCAAAAGTTTTCATTCAGGTCTGCTGTAATATTGAGAATATTCTCCTCATTTGTATTTTCATTTTGAGGGATGAAAGGTACACAGAGCTGTACTTGCTCTACTGTGGAAGGCATGTTCACATGTGCTCCCGTGCGTGACAGTTCTGGCACTAGTAAGTATTTTGTAGTAAGTAGTTTGATGAATTTGTACACAGACTGATGAAAATGTTATGCATTTTAATCTGAAAGTAATGTAAAACTAGAAGATCATATAATTGTGTAGCTCAGTTTTTTACCCAGAATTGAAAAGAGAGATGTGTCCCTACCTACCTGTCGTACAGTGTATTAAACATCTCTTGCCGGGTTTTTTTTGGTAAATGTCACTTAATTTATGAAAGTTTAGAAAGCTTAGAAAGCTTAGAAAATATGTGAACAGTAAAATAAGAGATATATTTCATAGTAAACAGAAAAAAAAATTCAGTACAACAATTTTAAGATATTGGGGTACCACTGTAATTTGTTTGGATGAAAGAATTCCTTTCATTTCTGTTTTCAGGTTATCAGAGGCTCTGGTAATAGATATGTCTCTAAGTACAGAAGGAGACTGATATGACAAGGAGAGACTGATGTGTCACACTGGGGACATAAAGGAATTACTACATAAAACTGTGTATCTATAAATGTAATTTCCAATAAAGACTATGTGGAGTACAGTCTTCACCTCAGAAAGATTCATAGGAATAAGTAATATACCAGCATTGTAAATGCCTCTTTTGCAACTACAATAGCTACTGTAGCTCTGACAGTAACTCACAGGAAGTTTTTGATTTTAAAGTCACTTCTATTGGCAGATGGAGCATAAGCCTGAAAAGCTGTATTTTCTTTCTCTCTTCAGAAAGCCCTGAGAGATCTTTAAATTTCCACTGGAATAATCACCAGAAATGGATACAAGTCTAGTTTTGGCTTTTTTTCTCATGTCTTTTTTAAGTAGGTTATTTTCTCATATAGCTTTTGAAAACTGTTATCTGAAGCATGTCCTGATAACACAGTTGATGACAATTATGCACTCTCTGACCTCTCCTAGGCAATTCTGTTCATTTATTAATTTGTTCTGAAGTGGCTGATACATTATACCCTTAACTCCTGAGAGATGCAGCAGCAGTCTGTATTCTGCTGAATATTACATTCTACTCTATTCAAGATCCCCTTCTTCAGCTGAGGCACCATCTGGGCCACCCACCATATCTGGGTTCGATAGCTCCCTCAAGACCAAGAATGGAACATTTCTAACAAGGAGGTGCCTCCTGGGTAAAAAAACCTAACCAAAACCTAAAAAAAAAAAACCAAAACAAAACACCAAAAACCAAACAACAAAACACCTACATAAATCCTTTCATTTAATTACCTTAAAAACCTGTGAGAAACAAACATGGTGCATGCAACAGGCAAAGATGGTACTTCTTGGCACTGACACATTCTAAATAGCTGAAGAGTGTCAGATCAGCACAGACAGCAACTGTAGGGTGCAGTAGATTTACACTGTGGCATTCGAAGAGGACACTGTATTTAGCACTTAAATTAGCATAGCAAGGGGTAAGACAGAGGACCAGGAAAGGGAAGGACATTCTATGCCCTCATCTCTTCAAAACTGACCAGAAATACAATAAACTCTGAAACAAAACATTTTAGCTAGCATGAGATGACAGCTGCCACCTTTTAAAAAGTGGTAACTGCTAGGTAAAATGACCACAGACATTATGTCACACAAGCTGTTTTTAAGTTAGAGAACAGAAGTTATCTCACAATGCATCATCAATCTCAATGATATGAGCAGTGAAACCAACACCAGAAGCAGCATACACAAGCAGGAACCAGCCAGGCTTGACATAACTGAGCTGCCTGCAAGCAGCTGTTGTTGGTTCCACAGAAGTGCCTGTCCTGTTCCTGTCATCCCAGCATTTAGTACCAGCCACCAGTGCATGGGGTGACACAAGTAATGTTGGTCAAGTGTAAAGCTTTTAGTTCCTTGACTTCTCTGAAGAGGGAGCCAGGGAACATAGTCTCCCAGACTGCAGGATTTTGGAATTGTTTAGAAAAATATACATGCTATGTACTTTCTTCAGAAAACTGAGAGCATTAAACTGGTCGGTATAAAGGTGGTTCTTTGTTTCTAACAAATCTTGTTGAAAACAACCTCCAAAAAACCTTTATCTACTGAACAGATGAGCTGAGTAGATGGGTTACTGAGTTCACTTGTGCCTGAGGAAGGGTACTAATAAGTTGGTCTTCACAGACTCGTAGGAGACCTTTTAGACTATGCCCACTTGGAGCAAAGCAGTGAGGTCTCTCTCTGCAGCAGCTGATGTTACTTCCATGCCAGTGTGTGCACCTATGCTGCTGTCCTGAAATCTGTCATCTTAGACATACTGTCATAATACCACATCTATTCTCCATCCCTCTGCTAGCTTCTTTGGTGCAAGGTGTGGAAACACAGCACTGAGTTCTGCTATGCAATGCTGGCACACCATTAGATCCTCTGCACTCCCACAACAAGGGCAAGTAGGGATCAGCACACTGAACTTGTATTAGGAGGAGTCTGCAGGTCCAACATGGGTTACTGAATACACCCACTACAATGTTTTGTATCAGTGAGAAGTTCCTAAATACTGGTGTCAAATGCATTATACTACCATAGGTCACATTCAGTAGATACCAAAAGAATGGGTTTAAAAGGCCTGCTGACTGCAACCCAGATGGCTCCAGCCACCCAGGCACAGCTGAAAGCATTAATCACAGACAGAAACATCAGGACCAAAGTCTACCAGGAGAGAATACTCAAAGGAGGAAACGAGTGGACTGAGACATTCAAATATTATACTCAACACGTGACAGAAGAGAAAGAAAACTCAGTGAGGGATCCACTGTTTAACAGTGTCTGTTTGACAGATCTAGGTGTGATTAACTGGCATAGCAATCGATAAGACTATCTTCTCTCCCTGTTTCTCGAGTCTGGTACCATATGCATTTTCACTTTTGCATTTACTTCAGTGTGGAGTGTATTCAATAATATCTGTTCATATTTCCAAAAATTCTTAAGAAAGCACCACTTAATCCCACGTACACTAAGATAACTAATGGAACATGGCATTGACCTAGAGGTATTTAGTGGTTTTGAATAGAAAATAATTTTTTCCATGTTTCACGTGTTTATGCAGTAGCTAATAACACATGAATGTGAAGTGACTTGGTATTTTCTGTCAAATAGAAAGAAACATATAAATTTATATCAGTACCTTAATAATGAATCATGTCAAAATACTAAATCAATTTCAGTTTTCAAAAAGGCTAAAAGATGTGATTTAAAATGTCTCTCCCTTGAACTACTAAAGGGATTGGTATAATTAATCATCTGAAATCAAATAAATAATTTGTAAACTTTTTGAATTCACACAACCCAAAGAGTTTTTCTGATCACCTCCCAAAGCCTATTTTGAATAGCCACACTGTTTTTATTAAAGACTTGCCACATTTGACTCCAGAGATGATAATCTTCCAGGGGAGAAAGTGAAGCCGTTGCTATGTGTTGTGTTCTTGCACATTAAAAGCTACCAGTGCAGGCAGAGCAGCAGTTCTGCATTCAGACACAGTGGTGTAAATCTGGCACCACTGTTAAATCCACACAGTTGCTATGAATTGAGTGTAAGCAGAATGTGGACACAGTGTATATTCCTTTTCATTAAAACTCTCAAGCATTTTGAAAGCCCTCAGGTAAGAAGCACTGAAAGAAATGTATAGCACATTAACATTTATTGACATGCACACTTTCACACATAGCAAGTCTGAGTATAAACTCCAAAGGATGATGGAAAGTGAATATTGGATCATGTGAGAGACGTAGCACAAATCAGTTCAAATGCTGGGGTATAAAAACATGCTCTGTACTCCCACACCTGCTCTAACACACACCTGGCCCAGCTCAGGCTCTCTCAGTGGCTGTGTACATCTGAACTGGAGCTGAAAATCTGATAGTCATGTACCAACTTAAAGCATGTGATGACTGACTTGTGATCTCAAAGGTGTGCAAACTGACAGCTGCTGATATGGGCTCTATTTTCATGTTTATTCAAATGTTATGAATATTCAAGCGCATCAAATTTACAGGGCGTAGAGAAACAGTCCATACATTGTTTTCTCCCTCCTGTTCTCTTCCCATCCTAAAGCAGTGAAGCTGGGATACAGATCACTAAAGCATGTCCAGCTAATGGCTGGAACTCTGCTCTGCATGGGCAGCTCCCAGCTCCCTCTCAAGTTCACACAAGTGTGTGAATGCACAAGTGCAGGGATCAGTGCACTTTGGGTTGTGCAAATGCACATACCCAAATTTTCCTATTCATCTCTCTTTACATTTACCATGCACAATTGTTTCCTGTAATTATTTAGGGATGAACGTTAATCAAATTTTCAGGCCAGAGTAACAGTTTCAATGGAGTCCTAATAATCCTTTTTTTACTCTGCCTTGCTTTCCCCTTCATTTTTGTTTCTTCGATTTTGCTATTTCTTTTCTTTCATGGCATTCCACCATTCTTCCCATCATGAAGGTCATTCCACCTTCTCTATCAGTAATTTTGGGGGTTTGTCATCCCTTTTTTAACAGCTGCTTGCCAGAGCTGCCAGCTAGGGTGGCTCCATCACTCATCTGCAGATCCCAAATCAATTCAAACGGACTCCAACAGTTGCTCCAGCTCTGTGCATCATGTTGCTAAGCAACATGCTTATTGGAAGGGCTTTTTAGTAGTAGTAGTAGTAGCAGCATTATTTGGAAAGGTAAACTTTTTGTTACACTGAGACCATTTTTAACACACTTTCATGACATAATTCCCTTCAGTTCAAAACAGAGGAAAATATTGCTCAGGGGAGTGAAGGAGCAAAGCAAATGAATCCTGCTGTGGTACAGAGATAATGTGACATTTGTTTGCATGGATTCCACTATACAGAAAATAAAATTGACAGGTATAACAACACTGCCTTATGTTTTGTGACTCAGAAAGCCCTGCATACAGAACCTCATCCTGATACTAAGTCTTCACATTCTTTGCCAAGTGACTGGAGGGAGAAGAATTAAAATTAGTCTTAGAAGCTAAGGAAACAGTAGGAATATTAATGTTCTAATTAAAAGAAAGGAATGTTGTATGCCCAGTGAAGTCTCTCTGTAGACCAAGTCCCTGAAAGTAGAATGAAAGGAAGTTGAAACAGATGGATACTACAGAGATTTCTTTATTATTATTATTATTATATTTATTTTCCTAATGTTATTAGATCAAAGCAGTTACAGGCATTTTAAAGTAGGCAATTTTACTGTAAGCAATTATTTGTATTGGGGAAGGCTAGCAAGACAAAGGCCCGTGAGCTAGGAGCCTGGGTTTTAATCCTGGTCCTTCAGAGACTTTCTGTGTAACCTTAGGTAAGTAATTTATCCTCTGTGCTTTATTCTCCTGATCCAAATTTTAGGTGTTTCCTTCCTAGCTCATAGGATTCACCACAGCAGAGCCAGCTAGCATTTCTAAAAATATGGAGATCTTTCAGTGGAAGGTGCCCCATAAATATAATTAATATTTTAAAGGAATAGGAGTTCATACAGAAATATTCTCTGACTCGTACAAGGTACTTTTGCTCTCCACTTGAGAGGTTATTTGGTACCATTTCAGCCCTCTCCCAGGTGTATGAGTGAAATATTCAATGCACGTACATAGATTTTAGGTTTGTGAGAGATGCCAGTTTGAAAGGTACAAAGATGGAAGCAACCTAACCACATAAGAGATCCAAATTTAGTGTTAAACAGGCACAAAGTCAGTGATTATGCCTAATGGAAAATGCCTCTCCTAATCTTGACGCTGTATCTTTTTTCACAATGTTTGTATAGTTATCTTAATCCAGACATTTAGACCCTTGTCTCATTCAAAAGTAAAGTCTTATGCATCTCTAAGGGACTGTTTCTCTGCTTAGATTTAGGCATGCAAGAAGGAGAAAGGATGAAGAAGATTGAAGAAGATTACAGTCTGTCAAATAGGATTTATTTCTTCTATGAGTAAAATACACTTCAACAAATACTAAAGGAAGTCCCTTGCTCTAAAAAAGTTAGGGCACCAGGAAAAAAGAGCAATAACAAGTGGTGCAGAAAATTTGTTTATATTCTGGGCATCACTCCTCCCAAAATTAGAGTGCTGAGGCTTAACAAAATGAAATTTAACAATCCGCAGGAAAGTAAGCCAAAAAAAGAGGTTCAATATTTACTAAATCAATGTATTCAATTCAGCAGGGTCTTATGACTTTCACCACATGCACTAGGGAAAAGAAATTAGGACAAACAATTTTCATCCCTTTGGGCTTAAGAACATTGTCAGAAATCTACCAAGTTTCAACGACAGAAGTCCCAAAGGACTAGAAAAGGGAATCTTTAAAAAGGGGAGAGTGGAGGGGGTATGGGAAGAGGGAGTAGGGGAAGGATCCAGACAATTACAGAGCAGTTGACTTCAATTCCCAGAAAGATTCTGGAACAAACTCTTAAAAAATCAATTCAAAAGCAGCAGAAGACAGTGAGATGATAAAAGACAGTCCACTTGAGTGTGTTAAGAACTGATGATGTCAAACCAATCTAATGTCCTTGTCTGCCAACATAATTGGCATAATGGATTAAAGGGAAGCAGTAGATGTAATGTGTCTTGCTTTAGCAAGGACTCAGAAACTGTCTTGAGACACATTCTTCTAAAAAGGCTGAAGAAATATGACCTAGATCAATTGTTCTTACACCGTAAATACAAATAGCAGTGCTACATGAACCACTTCAAAGTGATATGCAGCAGCTGTTCCTGTGCCAAAAGCAGTAGGTGTGAGACGTGGCACTTCAGGCTTAGCTGCAAGAGCAGAGTGAGACAGAAGATGTGGCTGCAGAGGTCGAAGGGGTTTAAGTGAGTGAAAGAAAGGGAAACGGGAAGTGAAGCATGATAAAAGGAAACAGGTAGTGAAAAATATGGGTAGGATCCCAATTTAAGTACTTGAAGCTCACCTAGAGGAGCATTACAGGTAGGAAACATCAGGCTGGAGAGGCAGAGATGGTAGGTTAGAAATCTGGACTGGTAAATTAGAGTGCACAGGAATGCATTTTTCTTTGGGCAGCAGACTCAGCTTAGTGGACTGTGCATCTATTGTAACCTTGACCTGCACCTATATTTTCAAGAAGTTTAGAATCTGGCAACTGATTTGTACTGGAGCTAGTGCACTATTGCTCTGTCACTGCTCGCAGTCCAGAAAATCTGGACAACTGTATAAAAACCTAAAGTTCAAATGCAAAAAATAGCCTGATCAACTCTTTAATAGACACAGAAAATGAAATGCCACCTAGGAAATTTGTAGAAATGCTTTCTTTCAAGGCTTCTGATGCCTCTTATATTCATCTGTGAATGATTCTTCATGTGGCTTCAGAAGAGAGGATTATGCTGGATAATCCTGTGAGGTCTTCTCCAATCTTGTGTTTTCATAGGGACAGCCTTTTATTGGCAGTTTAAAGAAGTAGCACTGCACTCTCTGGGCAAGGTCCAGAGAAACAAAGGACAATCCTGCCACCAAACCCCAGACTTGCAGGAGACCAGCAAGCTGAAAAGGCTGACCTCTGTTCCTCAGAGCCTCACCTGAAAAATATGTTAGCAGGAAGTATGCCTATTATCTGTCCTCCTTTATTATTCTCAAAGATTTTAAGAGCAAAAGGAAAAAAATGATATGTGAGGAGTTAAGAATTTTTTAGTGCTTTAAGAGTCAAATGAAAATATAACATAAGCATTAGTCCACTTTCAGGAAATTTAATATCCAAGACAAACTTACAAGTCCTAAGAAAAAGAGACGGGGTTCAGGAGACATTGTGGGCTATGAATTGGACATTGAGATAGAAAATGGGTCCCCTGGTTGGGTCCCCTGAGCCTCCTCTGAACATAGAAATTGAATCATTCCCAGACAAGATCATATAGGATTTCACCTCTGAAGGACTGATGGCTGAATGTGAGGTTAAGGGTGATAAAGAGTGACAGAGAAAAGTTCCTTTAGTAACCTGGGATTTATACTTTTCTACACTTTTTTAAAGTGGGTGGTTTGGTTTGGGTTGTTTTGGGGTTTTTTTGAGATATCCCATTATTACAGTGAACACTTTATGAATTCTTTCTTCAAATATTTCATATATTTGGCATGATATCTTTAATTAGTCAGTCCTTATAGACTGACCAGTGCAACCACTTGAAACTGGCACAGCATACCTTATTTTTAAAAAAAAAACTATTTGCTACTAATGCCCAAGTACGTTCCTTAAAAGAAGATTAATCCTTCAGAATAGTAATAGTCTATATAATTAGGAGCAATGAAATCCAATTAGGAGCGAAAAAATCAAGGAATCATCAAATATCCCTGACACTGACATCTATTTGGCTGCGGAATGGCATCTCAAGGCAAATAGTGTGCATTCCATCTTTTGTTGAGTTTGCATTTTAATGCCGAGAACCTCAATGACTGTTCAATATAAAGCAACCCTGCACATAGTGTCAATTACAGCCTTACTTCATCTAACTTCTGTTTGTATATCATATTTCTTGAATTAAAAAAGTGAGATTTTCACATAAAGCATACAAGACATTATTTATTTTCTCAGTATAGATTAGACTACAGTCAGAAAGAAATAGTTATAGATATCTACAGCAATTTAGAGCCTCTTTGTGTTGATTTATTGATGTCTACTCAAGATTTCAGCTGCACTAAAAGATGCAAATTTTCACCCGAGGTTGCAGTCATTGCTTTCAAATCACCAGGTATGCTTCATCAATATTTATGGATATTGCCTCCATAAGAATAAAAAACCACAATGTAGGCATTGAATCCAAAGCTGCACTAGAGTATACCTTTCTTTTGGCATAGACTGAAATGATCATTTGTTTCTATAAATTAAATCTGTGTCCGTTAACCAGTTTCTTAAACAACTTACTCCAACTGCTAGCAATTCTATAGAAATGGGTGGCTTCAGTCACTCACAAGGGACAATCTGTGCTCAGCAACTCACCAGTTTATTCTCACCCATAGCCAATGGGGAAATGATTTTCCTGCTGGGTTAATGACCTCTGATTGTACTGTTCCTATAGCTTCACTACCCTGGCCTTACAACACGGACTGGTCTGATACAGGTGCTGTCAAGTTAAGGAATCCAGGTTAGAGTCAGCATTTGTTTTGAAAAAATAAACAAGGATATTTAAAGTGGAGTAATAGGAACAAACATACCACTTAAAAACTTTTGTTGAAGAACAGAGGGTAATTTTTAAATTATTTTAATAAATAAGATGGTCTTCAGGGGTCCTTCTTCAGGGTCCTTCCTTCTGTGCTAAGAGAAGCAGGCTGGAGTAGAGCACCATAGAACATGGTCTATTGTCTCTGCAGGTTGGTAGTGGCTTTCTTCTCCTTGACCCTGTTTTCCTTCTGTGCTTTGTAGAGACAAAGGGAAGGCAAGGCAAGGAAAGGCAAGGGAGGGCAAGGGAAGGCAAGGGAAGGGACCTATATCAAGAATCAATCAGTCTGATAAAATTTAATACTCAACTTCAGATTTTATAGCCATTTCACATTTCCCATAGCCTCATCTGACCAAAGGAAAGCCATTTTGGTTGAAAGCTCATGGTGGAAAACTAAGATATCTGTATGTCATTGATCAGCAGTCAAATCCCTTCTTAAGTCTGAAAAGGAGGATTTATGTCCAAACAGAATACCCTCAATTTTATGAAGAAATCATTGTGCAGAATCTAGGGCAAATGGAATATGATTCTGCAGAAAAGACCTTGAAATCTAAAGGCACATGTATAAGTCAACAGGCTTCAGTTAGAAATCTGTTATAATTAAGACCTGGTTGAGGAAGACAACTCATGTTTATAGGCTGAGACTTATCTTGAAACACCTTGGAAAATATGGCATATGCATCAAGTGGCAGTAGAAATAATGGTATGTTTACTTGCAAAAAAGTCCCTGGTTCTCAGGGACTTATCGGGCACTTCAGAAAAACAGAAGAGAACATTTCTATATAACCACAGTAAATTAGCATCTTTATTGTTCCACCAGCACTTTTGCCCCACTACCTGGTCTTAATCCAGACAATGTATTAATTAATCACCATTATATAAATCTTAAATCACATTTCAGAGTACTTAGGATTCAGCCCACTGGTTAGTAATTAACCTACCTTGCCTTTAGCCATAAACTTTCACATGACAGCCCTGCTTTTGATATATGAATCAACAAGTCTGAAAGTCTTAAACTCTGTTCAGATTCATAGCTAACCAAATATAAGACAGATTTTTCCATTTAAAGACACCTCCCACTCTTTGAAACTTACTGCTTTCTGCAAGGTAGGTTAACATGACAAGTAACTGACTTTAGGCAACATGGAATTTAAGATTTCACACACAGATTTGCCATCTCTTGCAAGTTGGTATGTTCTGCATATTCCTGCCAGGAAAGCTCTGCAGGTTTCTGCTGATCTGTAAGGGTAACTCAAGGCAACAGTCTACATCCCCTTTTTGCTTCTAAGGCTACAACCTGCCAGTTTAAGAAAGAACAGGGTACTGAGCCTGTGTATCCTTTCAGGTTGTTTGCCTGATGTGTCTCACCCACCCTTCTGGACTCTCAGCACCTCTGGGAACATCTTTGGGCCTTCAGGGGAGAAGTATTAGTGAGAACTTACTAGGTAAGTTTGGATCAATTTGATTCTACCTTGCCACATATCTAGTAACTGCATTTGCACTGTTCCTCCTCCAACTACAACAGAGCTGGCTGGATGCTCCTACCAGGCTATGGCTTCCTTTCCAGAACCCTCTCACTTCTGGTAACACAAGTCCTTCCTTACTTCCTTCCTTTTCAACATGATGCTGAACTTCCCCAAAGAGAGGCTGAGCCATTTTTCTTTCATTTATACTCACTCTGTGGACTGGACAGTGCGCAAGCAGCACATGACCCATTTTTGTAAGGCAGTGGTGACAGGAGAAGACAGAGCTGCATATGGAACTTCTATCAAGTGATTTCAGAAATAATCAGACCCAGTAGAGGGGCCAGAACTGATAGGAAAACAATATTTTCCCTAAGCAAAAACTTTTTGTTTCCTCCTTTTGCTGCAGAATAGGATTCTGGTTCTGGAAGTACTGATTAAACAAAAGAGGGGCAGGAAGTAAAGATACATGGAAAACAGAGGGACAGAAGGGAGGAGAGAGGGGATTTAGGAAAAGAAATGGAGCTTTAGCTCAAGCCACTTGATAGATGTCACAGTAGCAAGCCCCAAAAAAAGACAAAATCAAAGTATAACAACCAGTCTTCTAACTATAATTTTGAAACCAGAAATGTTGGGAACCTAACTGGATATGGATGAAATACTCCTCTCTTTCTTTATTAGTCAAATCTCAGAAAGAAATCTGCAACCACTTAAATTACTAGTATTTGAATTACATTTAATTCCCAGTTGACTACAAGCTGTTGATTTGGTTTCATCACAATGAAATTACTAGGATTACTTGCTGGGGAAAAAAAAAAAAAAGGTGTATGGATAGATTTCTTGGCTCCTGCATAAATATTAGGGGGAAATTAAGGGCATAACAGCCTATGAGTAGTTACTTTCAAATCAAATTTCTCCTGAAGTGAAATATTTTAAGAATGAAATATCTGCTTGCAGAAGTTATGCATTTCCACAAAATTAGAATGACCTTAAAACAAGATCATGTCTAAGATTATTTGTTTGACTATGTCACTTTAAAAGAAAAAAGTGTAATGCTATGAAATAGGAGATCATTAGATCATTGCTTATATCAGCTTTTTTGCACTCTTTATTGATATTTTTCACCTCCCACAGCCTCATTATCAGACTGGCAAAGTTTCTTGCTTATTTTTCCAATTCCTTGTGGAATACATAGATTTCAGATCATTTTTATCCTGTACTTAACTTACTTTCCGTGATGGAATTAATCATTCTTTTTACATACTTGAAAAGCTAGAAAAAATGTACCACCTCAGATTTACCCATTTAAAGTAATTACCTTCAGTATGATTAATAAAAGAGTACATTACTGACATGTGGAGGTGGTTTTATTTATTTGATATTCTTTGTCTGACCAGCAGTAGCATAATAGCAGGAATATTAAAAAGGAACAGGGAACTGACATCACCCTACTTTTACAGGACAAGAATTCTTACGGAAAAAGAGGAAACTTTCACTGGAAGGAAAGCATGTTTTTGGCAAGGCCTTGAGCTGTGACTCAGGGTATCAAAAGTCATTTTCCTGTTCCACCACAGATTTCCCCTGTTCCATCCTGTACAAGACTGCTTAAGCTGTGTGCCTGAGCAAAAGTTAAAAATATCTTCCTTCCTTTGACTGCTGTCATGAGTATTTATCACATGCTCTTCAAGGGAAAAAAATTTTCAATTCTTTGCACATGTCTCTACAGGGTCTCTACTAAGCTGCCAGGCAGGCAGACAGAGCCTATAGTTCTCCCCCTGCTCATCACAAGGGAAACACAATGTCCAGAATTCACTGCTCAACTAAGTCACACTCAGTGAACACCAGTCACTCTTCCAGACTTTTGGAACAGACATGCTGGATGCCCACAGAGTACTCACTACACAGTGTTATGGTAGATTTTGGAGCTGAGTTCATACAGATTTCTGCCATTTGGAATACTTAACGAACAAAATGATGAGCCTCATATAGAACTTATTTTTCTTTATATTGTCTCAATTAGGCCTAGTGCATTTTTCCAAAATACCACAGGGAAAAATAACAATGATTAATTATTAGGAACCCGTGTATTTTACTGCATCTAATTACAAATAGATACAGATTTACTTAGAGATATTTGCTTCTCAAATGCAGGCTCATTGTTATTAATTTCACAACTTGAAATAAATGCTTACTTGCTCTAATAGTTAAGTTTAAATTTAGAATTTTCCAGTTTAAGTTATATTTAAGTTAAAGAATACACACACACATAAACTGTAAAAATTAGTCAGAAATAGTACTTTGGCTTTGTCTTCTTATGGTGCCCACTAAAAGAGGTGTCTTTACAGACCATTTGGAATTTCACAGGACATGGAATATTCTAAACCTGGAACTGAAAAATAAGCTTAGGAAAAGTAGTTCTAGCTGAAAAGCCTTTCCTTTTTTGTTTTCAGAGGTCAACCTCTGCTGACTCTAACAACGTCAGAATATGATCCAGAAGGGCAAAATGTGATTAGACTTCAGACTAAAACACTTACCTTTAGATGTGTACATGAGAGTGTCTAGAAGTATACAAGGTTCTAAGTTCCTACTACAATCAAGGAAGATCTTCCCAGTACAGTCAGTTGTGACTCAGGATTGGTTCAAGTCACTTAGACATCTGAATTTGGCTAGCTAAGCTGCATTTTAAACCTTGCTAGCTGTGCTGATTAGATTTCCAATAACCTGGGCTGAATCCTGCCTTTTTTATCTCCAGACTACTCCCACACTGTGTGTGTTCTGTTAGTGAAAACTGATGTCTTGTAATCATCTGGAAACCACCAAACAGTTTGGGTAGCCTTGCAAAAAGCAACCCTGCAAGGTTCTACTTCTTTTGTGGGCTGCACCTGTCATAGTTGTTTCTGTTTTGAACAAGTTATACTTGTAGTTACACTGCCAGGGAAAATGAAGCCTTGAAATGGTTGATTCACAGCTCATGGGGGAAGGTCTACACACAGAAAACACTTATGATACTGCCCAGAAAATCCTGCCCAGGATGCTGCAAAATTACTATCTAAGAGAAAATAAGGATTCAGGATCACAGCCAGACACAACATCAAATCAAAAGCCTTGATGAGAAGGTGTCAGAAGTGTCATCTTTGCCTCTCCTCCCTTACTGATGCTTTCTCCAACTCATTAGCATCAGCACAGTATGGTCCCTTCCTGGCATTTTGTCAAATGTGCCTTGATCATTCCTGGACGATGGCCTGGGTCTCTTCAGTTGACAGGGTGATAGAAAGCTGAGTGTCAGCAGAACAGCAAAATCATTGCAATCCTTTCTGCATTGTTACTCATTCTTGTGGCCCAGTAGAGAAAAGGGATGTTCAGCACACAGCTTGACAGAAGTGGGTAAAATATAAATGAAACTGTTGGTGACACTGATAAACTGTGCTGTGTGTAAAGTACCACTAAGGATGTAAAATGGTTAATACTGTCAATAATGGTCCATACAGTTTGCAACTTCCACATGAAACATCTTCAGCCAAACAAGATGATATAAAGTTGACATTATTAAAGGTTATGTAGAAAATTGAGAGCTACTTCTCATTCTGGTGTGAGTTTTGCCACTGTTTTTAATAAGGAAAGATCCCGAAGGCCCAATAATCAGGTGGACAGGAAGAAGTGTATCAAACATCAAGTTTAAGGACTGAAGAGCCTTGAAGACCACAAGTCTAAAAATTATTTTTTACAACTTGGTGTTTTCTTTGGCATGCTTACAGAATTACTGTGGTCTCCTACCGAACATTCAAAGCTTGAGAAGTCCCCATCTGTTGCTGATAGCTGGGGTCCAAACTGTTCACATTTTCAGGAGTGTGCCAAAGCATTGAGTCACTCGTTTATTATCTCCAGCATACTATTTTCAGAAGTGTTTAGGGAGCTCAGTCTCACAAAGCCATTGCTGAGGCAAATCCTTTATACTGGTGAAGTCTTTAAGAGGGAAATTTGGATTTTCTTTGTTGTTATTTATGTTTGTAGGAGGAGACAGAGCTAAATACAAGTCAGGTTCACAAAAGTTATATTTCCATTCTTTATAATTAATTTATTTAATCTTGCCAAGCAACTAATCATGAACTTTCCTCATTTTATTCACTTGTCCTCAACAACTGGACTTTTAGGACTATCATGGCATATTATGAATTGTAATATATGTTATTATATGTTTATGATACTGCCAACGGATGCAAAGTATAAGACAATGTGCAAACAAATATAAAATGCAACACCAAAGGGTTGCAAACTGACAAGACGACTGATTTGCTCTTTATTCTTCAGTACATTACCCAATCTCTTATAGCATTTTTGTGTCTGTTTATTATAATTCTCCCTAAAGTCTATTTTCTTTTAAACTGGCACTTACTAATAGATTTCTGACCTGAAGTGTACCTGTAAGATCCAATATCCAATACAGAGATGTATAATCCAAGGAAACAGATAAACATATTTTTTAATATTCAAATTCACCCATAAAGCCAATATCCATACATCAAAAATAGTTTGAATATAAGTTATATGATAGGATAAAACCAGAAGCACCTTTCAGGAATCTTTGTTCATTTCAGAAGAGATCAGAATCTATTTCCTTCTAATTCAGGTCAGGCTAAAACTACTCAGTGCATAGACATACAGCATTTCATTTGCTTTCATCTGTGAAAGGTGATGCAAAGATCCCTGTACCAAGAAAGAAAAAGGCTGTCAGCCTATATAGTACCATTCAAATATAATATGGACATCCAACCAAGGTCTGAAGGCAGAATATGCTATCTGACACTTTATCCAAATAAAAAGGTTGTCTCAGCTTGGATGTGCACTGTGCAAAAAAGGGTTTCTAGATTACAGCTGATTCTTTCAGGGCCAATCTGATTTGCCTTGACTGCACTTCAGAACATTACTGTATATACATAACCTTGAAGAGTGGGGTGGAAATACCTGATCTTAAGAATATTTATGTCTCATTACCATGTTATGTACAAACTTCAATCTTAATTAAGCAAATACTTTTGTACTTTTCTGTAGCTGAAGAACTAAGACACTGAGTGGATCTGTGACATAGGTACAGTAGGTCTGAAGTTAGTGCATAACTCTACCTACTGGCCTATCGTATGATAGTTCTCCCCTTTACAAGAAAAATTCGAATTTGCATGTAGAATTGGCAGCCTGGCAAATGCTATCAAGTAGGATTTAATTTACCTATGAATATTTTCCAATCATTAGAATCAAAGGAAGTGTTTTGATCGATGTAACATGGTCCTCAGACCTTGAAGTACTTACACATCTGCTTATTATTTTGCATGAGGATAACAGCATTGTAGCCAAGTGGGTTATCAGAAATACACCAATATGCACATCTGCAGGATTTGCTACAAACCCTATAAGCAATCTAACTCTTCTCCAAAATAATCTATTAGCAATCACAATTGGTGCCAATAGCTCCATGTCACAGCCCTGCCTTCATCCCTTGCCACAGACACTGCCTCACGTGTCCTTGTCTGACACGGTATCTGTCTAAAATTACATGATTATGGCCTCCCAGTTGCATCAAGATACATCTAGCCTGTATGATCCACGAGAACACATGCAAGAGAAAAGAATAAAAAAACAACAAAACAACGGTCAAAACATTCCGGACTAGAACAGTAAAGGCCAGACAATGTGGTGAGTGTGAAAACAATGGGCATATACTCCCACAGCATGAAGTGAACAGCATGTGGAACATGCAAAGATTTGGATAAAACTAACACCTATCCCCCTCTTTAGTGTAGGACTTGGAGCTCAAAGGCTGTTTCCACATGTTTCAGGCAAAAGAATAATTTGATTTAGCATCTTGACATTGCCGTGTTTCTTTCACATCTCTACCCCATCAACTAAAGTTGAGTGAAAACAACCGATGGAACCACACAAACTAAGCGTTAGACTGGATAACATCATAATTTTGGTGCTGTCTGCCATTTCACAAAGAAAAAAAAGAAAACCCCAAAAAAGTCTGATCAAGGACACCTTAGTTACTTCCGTTACCATAGTTTCCTAAAAAAAGTAGTAAAGAATATCCCTCTGTAGCAACCCTCTGCAGATTATTCTCTGCTTCTAGGTAGAGCACATTTCTATGCATGATTCAAAATTACATGGAAGGAATTTTGCACTAAAATGCTGCAGTCTTGATTCTCCAGTCAAATAGTGATACAGTGTAAATCTTCAGGGTGAGATGCCTTCTTGAGCACAGAGTGGGAACAGGGGACTGAGGCAACAGGGAAGTCTACCCTCCAGCAGTAAGGGAGAAAGGCTCCCAACCAACAGGACTGTCCATGCCATACCACAAAGGAGTCGTTACCCTGCATATTAGGTAATCAGATACTTTCAATTGATCATAATCCATCAAGATTTTCAGTTAGTGTGTGAACATAGCACAGCTGGATTCAGAGACAAGGCAATCTATCCAGTTAAGGATCTAGATTAAATTCAAAGGGGGTTTTAAACATGTTCTCTGATGATATAACTGGATAGTACATGACTAGAAGAGTCAAACCCTTTGCTCAAAATTGAAACTGTTCTGTGGAGTGAGAACACTGCCTTAGTTTTAGGAAAAATGCAGGCCTGGATACAGAAGATCCCATAAAAGGGCTTGTATTTTCTAGCATTCTAATTCTAACTTGTTTCTGACAAGTTTCTGGGTTTAGAGGTCACATCTAATTACGATGTGTATCTAAGGGAGAGATACTTTAATTATAATTAGCATAAATAATTACAGGTACATAAAAAGGCAAACCCCAACAATATCTCACAAGAAAGCATTCTTTGTGCCATGTGTTTCTGTGCACCAAATTGATTTGCAATTCACACAACCTCTTTCATTTCTGCAATTATGAACCTCAGCCTAATTTTGAGGAAACATACACAGCAGGTGAAGATGTGAAAAGGGCAGTTGCTTCTGACAAATGTTGTGAATCTGCCTTTTATTTTTGATACTGAACCATAATCTGCACAGATGATAAGGTAATTAAAGCATAATGAATGTAGGGTAAATTATAGTGACTGGTATGGCTTAGGAAAAAGATGCTTCAGAGCAGCATATTAATGCCTGAGAACAGGAGATGGTCATTATGCCTTACCAGGCCACTGACAGATGGCTACAAACTATAAACTGGTACGGAATTTTCAAACCAAATTGGACATAGTAATCTTCATAAAAGAAAGACTAAGAAAATTCTTTATTATAATTAAAACAAGGACAGACTTATGCCTTAAACTGCAAGATGCAATTGTCTGGGCACAGGGAAAAATATATTCATCTTCTCTGAAAACACTGAATCCCTTCCTAAATATGAACCTCTGTGTACTCAAGAATATACTTGTTGCTTTAGTTTAATCCCTGCCATGGTGGCCATTAAATTTCACATTAGTTTTAAACAGTCATCCATTTCCTAAACTCTACAATGATTCAGAGCAAACAGCCTGTGACAAACCAACAGTGCACGAAACAAAACAAGGACAGCCCATGTGTGTATGTTGGCACAGCTGTTGCTCTCTCAAGCCCTTGTGCAGACTGAGAGGTAACCGTATCCAACTCTGAATCCGTCCTCTGAGAGGAGACTGCAGGATAAGGACAGAAGATTTCAGTTTAGCAAACTTAATGGTGGAATAAAGGCTTGGGAAGTGGGAAGAGAGTTAATGCATGTGTTCGTTCTTACTCAAAAACTATGGCTTAATGAGCTCCACAAACTGGTTTCAGAAATGCATAATTCCGTCTACTAAATGTTTTAGCGTTTTATTAGTAATTCTTAGAGTAGGACTTCACTGTAATGTAATAGTTCAGTCTTCATTATATAATTTCTCCCAGTGAAATTTTGCTGACAATCTTATTTCGTTTTCTTCCTTTGGCACCTTGTTTAGATTTCCATCTTAAGTAGGACTTTAAGATACACTTTGGCAGGAATCTTCCCTGCTCAGAACATTCCATTTAAAAATTAATACCTTACTGGCTCTGCTAATCAAAGCTGGAAGAGTTTACATTAGTGTTTTAAAACCAGAGTGCATAGTTCATTAAAATCCAGCTTCACTGAGTTTAAAAGAGAGGTGAATGCAAATTGGTACAAGGAAGACTGAGCTGCTATTACTCTTATTCCTTTTCTACTTTCACAGAGTCTGATTCATTTACACTTCAGGCTTTAAACATGACCTTTTAAATTTGGCCACTACAAGTAAGAACAAAGTTATCTCTAGTGTTATATATTCTATATGTTCCCATGCTAAAGGAGAATACAAGAAATGCAAGGACCATTCTTTTAATTTATTACCATTCTGCTAGACTCTGAACAAGTAAATTCTAAAACCCCGGTGTAAGCAGTGATCCAATTTAAAAAAAATTATATAAAACAAGGTTGTAATGCACACAGTTGAAGAGATACAGATTTTATACTGCAGAATGTTATGAAGATGCGAAATTTGCCTACTTAGACTTCAACAGGTCATCTCTGAATTTGGCTTATGAGTCTGGAAGTATCACTCATAATTTATAGATTTTTGATACTACTTTCACCACTGTAGATTACCATGATGTTTCTTTAATGTATTTCTAGTTCACTATGTGAAACTCCAGTTTACATGTGCTAAGGTTCAAATAATTAGTCTTTGCAAGCATGCTGTTCGCACCAACAAAGGGCTCAGCTAAAATACTTAGAGATATTCTCTGAAAACAAAATCAGCACAAACCATGACTGTTTAGGAGTCTAATTTACTTTTGTGAATGGAGTTATTTACTACACAGTCCTTGTCCATCCTGCAAGCATTCCACCCCTCTAATTCCTAAACAAGGATCTTGATTGGATCGAGTTACCTGTACACTGTTCTGTACCTCCGAGCTGCCTCCACATCCAACCTGTCATCACGCTGTAGCTTCCAGAATAGGAGGAGACTCCTTCAAGAGTGAGGAGACTCTTTCTCTGCTGTCTTCCAAGTAGAATGAAATTAGACAGGCCTCACACAACATCAGTTACACCAGAGCAATTTGTGACTGACCAGGCAGAATAAACTTCTTGCAAACACTGCAGCAGCCAAGTACCGAATTTACTGCTCAGTTTTTAGAGCTAGCTTCCTAGTTTATCTTGACATATCCTAGCAGAAAGAATTCATGATGTCCAGGAACACTAATGACAGAAAAACTCCTTAAAGACACCTTTTTTTTTGCGTAAGTTTCATTTTAATTTGTCTACCGAACATGTTAATTTAAGAATTTAATGATTAATTATGGAAATTGCCTTCACCAAGCTGGTGTCAACACATAAACTTATTGCCTGTTGCAATTTTTCATACGCAAATAATTCTTACAAAATGAAACACAAATATACTGGTTTTATTTGCCTTTAACTAAAGTTGCCAGCTTGTTCCAGAAGACAAGGTGACTTCTCTTTCAGCGTACTTAGTATGCAACTCACACCAGGTGTGTTTTTTAGGTCTACATTTTTCCTGGCTGCATTTCTGTAAAGTTAAGTGTTGACTTTCTCATTTAAGTTCCCTGACTCAGTTGGGCAAATTGTTACATAGACCCTTTGCCAGATGAATATTTTTTCTTTTGGTAGCCAAGATGAACAAAAACTACTTTAGTACGCCAAAGGCAAACCAAATTCTTACCTAAAACTTTCTAAACCTTACATAACTGAAGCTCAAATGGGGTCTATCCCACCTGTGTCTAGTGGAGAGTTCACTTTCAAGTGAAACCTGCCCACTTTGAATGCTTCAGCAGCTTTGATAAAAGAAGCACCAAAGGTTTGTGCTGCCATCCAGAGCTCAACAGGCTGGAGAAGTGGGATGACAGATCTCACCTCATGAAGAACAAACGGAAGTACGAGATCCTGCAGCTGGGGAGGAAGAATCCCAGGTACCTGCTGGGGAACCACCGGAATGTAATTTTTCAGGAAAGGATCTGGGGATATGGTGGAAACCACACTGAACACAATGCCAGCAATGTGGCAAAGAAGGTTGATAGTATTCTGAGCTGCATTACGAAGAATGCTACCAGCAGGTTCTTGGAGATGGTCCTTCCCCTCCACTCATCATTGTTGAGGCCACACCTGAGATACTGTGTCCAATTGAGAGCTGCCCAGTACATGAGAGACGTGGACATAATGGAAAGACTAGCAAAGCGTTGTAAAGGGTACATAATAAGGGGTAATGAAGGGACTACCAGCTCTTCCTCTTCCGTGAGGAAAAGCTGACAAGAGCTGTGCTTTTTCACCCTGGAGAAGAGAAGCCTCAGGGGGGAATTCTAACAATGTGTATAAATGCCCAAAAGAAGGGTGTACAGAAGATGGAGCCAGACTCTTTTCAGTGGTGCCCAGTGACATGACCAGAGGCAATACGCACCAACTGGACCACAGGAGGTACTGTCTGAACATAAGGAACCAATTCTCCTGTGAGAGTGACCAAGCACTGGCACAGGTACCCAGTGAGGTTGTGGCATCTCCACATAGTTGGAGATATTCAAAAGCCATCTGGATATAGTCCTGGGTAAGCAGCTCTAGGGGACCCTGCTTGAGCAGAGATGACCTCCAGAGGTCCCTTCCAACCTTAACCATCCTATGATTCTATGAAAAAAGTCTTGGCAACAGCTTCCCTTGCTCTCAGAATTCAAACTGGATTTCTGCATACCGTCATGACAAACTGATGTAGAGGGAAGATTAACAGGGCTTTTCCAGAACATCAAGTTCTAACTCTAGCTACTGAAGGTAAGAAAGTATGATTAAAGGAAGCTATGAGATTAGTCTGCATGGTGGATTACCCTTGGCTAACACCCAAACCTCCACACAGCTTCTCACCTTTCCCCTCCTCCCTCCAGTCAGCAGGNCCCCCCCAGTCAGCAGGACAAGGGAGGGAGGGGAGAGGGGGGGAATAGAACATTATAACACCCTCCCCCCTGCTTCCTTCCCAGGCTGACTCCACATCTACAGTTACCTCCTTTACTCTCAACTTTTCTTCCTTCCCCTCACCTTGAGCTACACAGGGGGATGGGGCATGGTGTCTGGGGTCAGTCCATAACAGCTCCTCTTGGCCACTCCTTCCCCCTCACTCTTTTCTCTGCTCCAGTGTCACTCTGAATGCAGCTGCTTCAGGCCATACCCACATGCTTTGGCAAGGGATCTCCCATGGGCTTCAGCCTTAATAACTGCTCTGCCGTGGAGCTGTTCCTCTGACCTTGTGTTCCCTCCCCCTGTGGCATTTTTTGCCCTTTCTTAAATACATTTCCCTGAGGCACACCCCCTCGGCCCTGGGCTCAGCCGTGCCCTGCATGGGTGGGCCGGAGCCGGCTGGCACCACCTGTATCAGGCTTGGGGCAGCCCCAGCCTGTCCTCACAGATCCCCCCTGCAGCCACCACAGCTGCCAGTGTGGTATAATCTATTCCATTTTGGAAAACCATATCACATTTTGCCCCTTTTCCCCTCCAACTCTTCAATTACTGTTCCCATCAGAATTACTCCTAAAGTGTGGCACGCTGTTGAATCCAGACATCAGGGTTTGTAGCTGTCTGGTTCATTTGTTTTTCCTTTCTTCAATGATGAAAGTTCAAAAGCATTCAGTTACAGAAGAGCTGTGAGTAAAAAGGGGCAGCAACAGCAATTACAAGGGGACAGTCTTACAAAGCTCAGATATCTGTCATGCTACCATCTTAAGAAGCTAGGATAGACTGTCAGTGTGTAAGCCCAGAGGATCAGCACTGCCAATAGAACAGAACAGAATGCTTTGGGTTGGAAGGGANACTTTGAATGCTTCAGCAGCTTTGATAAAAGAAGCACCAAAGGTTTGTGCTGCCATCCAGAGCTCAACAGGCTGGAGAAGTGGGATGACAGATCTCACCTCATGAAGAACAAACGGAAGTACGAGATCCTGCAGCTGGGGAGGAAGAATCCCAGGTACCTGCTGGGGAACCACCGGAATGTAATTTTTCAGGAAAGGATCTGGGGATATGGTGGAAACCACACTGAACACAATGCCAGCAATGTGGCAAAGAAGGTTGATAGTATTCTGAGCTGCATTACGAAGAATGCTACCAGTAGGTTCTTGGAGATGGTCCTTCCCCTCCACTCATCATTGTTGAGGCCACACCTGAGATACTGTGTCCAATTGAGAGCTGCCCAGTACATGAGAGATGTGGACATAATGGAAAGACTAGCAAAGCGTTGTAAAGGGTACATAATAAGGGGTAATGAAGGGACTACCAGCTCTTCCTCTTCCGTGAGGAAAAGCTGACAAGAGCTGTGCTTTTTCACCCTGGAGAAGAGAAGCCTCAGGGGGGAATTCTAACAATGTGTATAAATGCCCAAAAGAAGGGTGTACAGAAGATGGAGCCAGACTCTTTTCAGTGGTGCCCAGTGACATGACCAGAGGCAATACGCACCAACTGGACCACAGGAGGTACTGTCTGAACATAAGGAACCAATTCTCCTGTGAGAGTGACCAAGCACTGGCACAGGTACCCAGTGAGGTTGTGGCATCTCCACATAGTTGGAGATATTCAAAAGCCATCTGGATATAGTCCTGGGTAAGCAGCTCTAGGGGACCCTGCTTGAGCAGAGATGACCTCCAGAGGTCCCTTCCAACCTTAACCATCCTATGATTCTATGAAAAAAGTCTTGGCAACAGCTTCCCTTGCTCTCAGAATTCAAACTGGATTTCTGCATACCGACAAACTGATGTAGAGGGAAGATTAACAGGGCTTTTCCAGAACATCAAGTTCTAACTCTAGCTACTGAAGGTAAGAAAGTATGATTAAAGGAAGCTATGAGATTAGTCTGCATGGTGGATTACCCTTGGCTAACACCCAAACCTCCACACAGCTTCTCACCTTTCCCCTCCTCCCTCCAGTCAGCAGGACAAGGGAGGGAGGGGAGAGGGGGGGAATAGAACATTATAACACCCTCCCCCCTGCCTCCTTCCCAGGCTGACTCCACATCTACAGTTACCTCCTTTACTCAACTTTTCTTCCTTCCCCTCACCTTGAGCTACACAGGGGGATGGGGAATGGTGTCTGGGGTCAGTCCATAACAGCTCCTCTTGGCCACTCCTTCCCCCTCACTCTTTTCTCTGCTCCAGTGTCACTCTGAATGCAGCTGCTTCAGGCCATACCCACATGCTTTGGCAAGGGATCTCCCATGGGCTTCAGCCTTAATAACTGCTCTGCCGTGGAGCTGTTCCTCTGACCTTGTGTTCCCTCCCCCTGTGGCATTTTTTGCCCTTTCTTAAATACATTTCCCTGAGGCACACCCCCTCGGCTCTGGGCTCAGCCGTGCCCTGCATGGGTGGGCCGGAGCCGGCTGGCACCACCTGTATCAGGCTTGGGGCAGCCCCAGCCTGTCCTCACAGATCCCCCCTGCAGCCACCACAGCTGCCAGTGTGGTATAATCTATTCCATTTTGGAAAACCATATCACATTTTGCCCCTTTTCCCCTCCAACTCTTCAATTACTGTTCCCATCAGAATTACTCCTAAAGTGTGGCACGCTGTTGAATCCAGACATCAGGGTTTGTAGCTGTCTGGTTCATTTGTTTTTCCTTTCTTCAATGATGAAAGTTCAAAAGCATTCAGTTACAGAAGAGCTGTGAGTAAAAAGGGGCAGCAACAGCAATTACAAGGGGACAGTCTTACAAAGCTCAGATATCTGTCATGCTACCATCTTAAGAAGCTAGGATAGACTGTCAGTGTGTAAGCCCAGAGGATCAGCACTGCCAATAGAACAGAACAGAATGCTTTGGGTTGGAAGGGACCTTAAAGATCATCTCATTCCAACCCCTTGCCATGGACAGGGATACCTGTCACTAGACTAGGTTGCTCAAAGCCCCATCCAAACTGGGGTTGAACACTTCCAGCAACGGGGCATCCACAACTTCTCTGAGCAATCTGTTCCAGTTCAGATTTGTTATTTCTGGTGGTTATCACATATTTCAAATAAGCATACTAAAAATAAAGGTCTCTTTAGCTATCCATAGGTCTCTCCATTAATTTCAAGCGATGAGTGTTTTACAAATGCATTACCCGTTCAGGTGCAGAAATCAAAGTTAGGCCTTTTCCCACATACAGGGATTTGTGAAAGCCACGTAGGATACACTGGGAAGCCAAGGAGTCAAGTACTTCATATCAGTGACAAAATTTCTAGAGCAAAGAAATGAACTCTTTTTCTAATCCCCTAACAGTCTAGTGGTGGGACATTCTCCTAGCTAGGTCTTCTTGTGCCATGAAGCAAACAAATTTTTAAATTATCTTCATTATTTGTAAGAAACTAATTAAGCACTTATCTTCAGGACACAATTTCCAAGCCAGTGAAGCTTCCAGACTAGTCAATTCAAGATGCATATTGTTACATTCAAAATCTCGAGGGTAGACGAAAATGCCCCCTATATATGGAACTAAGGGTTTCTTCTGAGGCCAGAAGGGGCAAACAAGGAGACAATTTTAAATATGTTATAAAGGGCTGCGTTGATCCTATTGTAGAAAAAAAGATAAAAAAGGGTGAGGTCAGATGGCAATATTTGTTGGTAGGAGTGCCTTTGGACCATCTGATGGTGTCCCTGGAGTTGGACCCTCAGGGTCAGCATTGGACAATGTTTCTCATCAGGCCCAGTGTTCTTAGCAGCATATTAATATCTCACCTTCCTGCACAGTGACAGCAAAGTTCAAAGATAACCAGGGCTTTTCCCCTGCGTATGACCTGCTGCAAGCACAGGTGAGGCTTCCAGGCTCTACAGCTATTTCAGTGGCCTCCTGTCCAGCCTGACTCCTCATAATGCATCCAGCTGTCAAATGAAGGCTTCCTGAAAGGTTTTGGATTCCACCACATTTTTCCCTAGAGGAAAGACATCATCATTACCTGTAAGCAACTTTTATTTTGTGGGTGACAGGAAATAAACTGTTCGTGTTAGAAACACAATCTTTAGGTTTTATGTTATGGATATCACTTGTCATATATTGTGAACACAATAAGCAGTGCTTGTGCTTCCTGAGCAAGTCTTGACAGTATTTGAATCAGATAACGAAATAAACATTGCTGCTGACAAACAAGAGACTGGCCAGAAGTATAAGCCCAGATCAGCAAACCCTGAATTAATCACAAATCTGTGGCTCAGTACCAAGTCTACTAGTGAAAAACTGACTACAGAATGATATAAAATAGAGAGAAAAGAAGAAGGAGAACCTGAGCTGGGTGTTGTTGTTTTAAGACCTGCACTAGTGCCAGTGACTGCTGCCCCCCTGTTCCAGCTTCAGCCTTGGGGGTGACGCTGATGTGGAGGGGCCACACACACACGGGCTGTCCCCTAGTCGTTGCCTGAAAAACCATAGCCCTCTGTGTGTGGTTGAGGTCCACTGCCAGACTGCAGCTGGCAGCCCAGGAGCAGGAAAACACTAAGAAGAAAGCCCCACCATGAGCATCACTCTCCTGCTGAGGACAGCAAGATGCTGGTGCTTTGTCGTAACACGTTCTGCCCCTCTGATCCAGAAGGCAGGAAGCTGTCAGCCTGCATTGTCTAAGCCATGTTGGAAGGACAAGCATGATTACCCAACGACAGGGATCCATATTTGTAGGCTTTTTCATGTAAGGGTATTAAAGAGGCATTTTTTTCCTTTCTCTAATCAATTGGTATTACAGTAATTAGACTAACAATAAATGTTCAGTGTATTTTCCTTAGACTTTTAAAGTATTAACTGGCCTAAAAATAAATTCTTAGTTCCTTCGACTTTTAAAAGTATTCACTGGCCTAACAATAAATTCTTAGTTCCATATACATTTATATGCATATATTATGTCTTCCCTTTTTGGCCATAAAAAAGAATTTTTGAGTGCATCATCTGCTGCTTTTTTGCCTAGGAGAGCTTTCTGTTAGCGCTTTTTTGGCCATAAGGGGTCTTATTTCATCTTCCTGACTGTTTCTGTGAAGAACACCTTCATGAGCGCAGCGGTCTATTACAGAGACCAGAGGCAAAGAAGCTGAGTCTAAATAAATTACCTGTAACTACTTGGGAAGGGTCCAAAATAAGCAGGAATTGAACTGAAATCATGTCTGTGCTCAACATAAATTCACCCTAACTGTCAGAGTAGTACTTCACCATGGTACTTTTCATCCCTGGGGCTTCCAAAGCACTTTACCTATGAAATCTGTGTGTTAATTATTCATTAAATTCTGGTTTCATCTTCCTGATCTTTGATACATGGTAGTTATTCTACAAGACACTGCAACAGAGAACATCGGTAGAGAAGTAAACTCTTAACTATATTAAAAGTGAATCATAAGGCAGAACATACACAGTTGAAGGTGTTTTCCAGCTTAAAAAATAGCACCTTCAGCAACATAATGCCTGTGAAATTGTCCCACAGATCAATTTGTTAATAAAAAATGTGTCCTATTGAATCACTGACACTTTTTACAGCACATTGTATTCGATGGCCATAAAGCTCTTAAGGGTCATGACCTACCAATAAAACCCTGTAACAAAAATAATCTTTCCCTTAGATTAATTCATAATGAAACTCTTCTATTTTGATATCTTCAAGCAATTTTGATACCTGGAATTGGGAACTAACTGAAACTTTCTCAGAGGCCACAAATTTCCATTCCAGAGACAAATTTTCAAGAACAGTAATGAGTCCTTGGCATTCAGTACAACAGCATTTTAGTATGATTTGACATGCTCTGGGAGAAGGAAAATATAATTTTCCCCTCCTCAGCTGGAATAAAAATGACAAAGGAGAAAGGTGCAAAAGAAGCCCACAATACCAGCTTTGTCAGAGAAAATTTACATCTCTACAGTTTTAAAGCAAAAAGCTTTCTGCATCCTTCCATTTCAGATTTTGTGTTGGAGCTGGCAATTTGCCTGAAGGACTGATCCTCTGACAGAATTATTGTCGGGGAGGTCAGCTGTAAATTTCAATCAGTCAGTGCAGGGCACAAGGAAAACATTGTCAGGAATATTTTCCTGCAGCTTGGCTTCAGATACAAACATTGAATATACGGCTCTAAGCATAAATCTTCAAATACTAATTCACCCTGGAAATGGATAATTTTAAATTCTCACTACAGTCTGCTATTAGGTACAAAATATCCACTAATAGAGCTACTTTTCTGTACTATGGAGAGAACTTTGGCCAAACTTACTGGAGCCAATGATCTTCTTGGAAAAGAGAAAGCAAACATTATTTTATTACAGATATTAAACCCTAGGAATTACTGGAATAATCACTTGCTAAGCACTCAATTAAGAGGAATCATGATTATAGACATAAAGATTATAATGGACATCCATATAAATTGTATCTAAAATAAGACTAAATTACAACATTTTTATCCAATTTTTGGTGTTGCCAGCTCATAGATTGTAATCATGGGGATTTATCTTAAAAACTTCAGATTTGATATTGTCTGAAGACACCAGGACACTACTACCAATTCAAATTAAGGTTAAAAAACAAAGCCAGGAAAAAAGTCAGGGAAAAAACCAAACCAACACACTTTATATTCTTAACCCTTCTGGTTACAGGGAGAAGCTTGAAAATGGGCCACAAAGGTAGAAGGGTCAAAAGGGTATTGACAGAAAGCATATATCTTAATGTGTTCTAACACATCTAAACACATCATGATAATTAACTCCTGTGACCGAACTCATGTCATGATTTTCTAAGTCACGACTCACAGCTTTTAAAGATTTGATGCAGTTGTTTGGGAATTTCAGTCCCTACAAGGCTTAGCATTATTCACCCCTAAAATATTCTTTCAGGCCCATCCTTTCATATCAGCATCCAAATTCCAACTACAGTCAAACTGATATATGTAGGCAAACTAAGAGACGACAGTATTTCCTTTGAGATCCTGCTTTGTTGAAAACACTTTCCCAGAGATCCCACTTTGCTTTGGAGCTGGGGAAGCAGCTTTCAAAATGTGAAAGTGAGGTGGGAAGCGTGAAATGGAAGAGTGAAGGCCATTGCAAGGGCAGGGGTAGCTGCTGCCATCTCACTGAGCAACTGAGCCCATCCCGTTGGTGCATCCCAAGACTCAGTTTGACAGCAATTCAAGACAAAGCAAGCACTGCTGAACTGACTCCAGTTTATTGATGTCTTTCTTGTACTGGGGTGCTCAAAACTGCCAACAGTATTTCAGAGGTGATAAAATAAGGGCTAAATAGAGGAAGACAATCCACTGCTCTGCCTACTGGCTGTGCTTCTACTGATGCAGCCCCACAATCTGTTTGCCCTCACTGCTGGCTCATGCTCAGCCCACGGGCCACCAGCACCCCCAGGGCCTTTCCCACACAGCTGCTCCCCAGTCTGGCACCCCCAGTCTGTGCATAGCAAGGGCCCCTTCCTTCTCAGGACTTGGCATTCGTCCTTACTAAATTTCATTTTGCCACTATTGTCCCATTCCTCCGCCTATCTAAGTACCTCTGGATAGCAGCAATGCCCTTGAGCATATCAACTGATGCCACTCAAGTTTGATGTCAATTATGAACTTTATGAGCAAGCACTCATAAGCAATCATAGATTCCTTCTCCAGGATGATAAATAGGGTGTTAAACAGGTGAGTCCCATCCTGCCTTCTTCAAGTTTTCAGACACCTTCAGTGCAAAACACTGTGTGTGCTGGCTGAACTGGGACTTTGGTTCACCCATATAGGTCACCTGTATGTCCCTTTGGGAAGACACAATCTACAACAGGGGAAGTGGAATTAAGAACTCTGGGTCAAGCTGGGAGAGAATTTGTAGCAAAAGTTTCCATGTTGTTCTCTTATGATAGTTACATAAACTAATTAACTGAATTATGATGCTGAGTGAGGAAAAAGGCCTTGATTCATAGCACAAGCCCTACTACAGGCAGCAGTAAATCCCTCTGACCCCTGTAACGCTGAGGGTTCAGCCGTCAACTTTTAGCTACTTATGTACATTTTCACTCTAAGACTGAAAGGGCAAGCATCTCAGGCAGAAAGCTAAAGGCAGAGTACACAAGTCCTCACAGGTTCAAACAGCCCTCTCAGTGCAAGAGAGTTCAAAATGAGGTTCACACAAGGTCTGGATGTCAGTGTTTGAAAGAAGTTCTCATAGTTCTCACATGGGTTCTCAAAGTAGCGTACAGTTAACTTCAGTCCTGCTTTGCTGACACAAACCCAAGTCTCATGCTAGCAGGATAAGCAAACTGTTTTCACTTCTACTTACCACTTAAGGCAAAAATAACTTCTGTGGCTCATTCTGTCCTCTACAGATAGAAAAGTCTACTCTTGCTTGGTGGTTTGAGGATTCAGAAACCACAAACTTAAAAGAAAGGCTGTTGCTATTGAAATAAAAGGTTTTTACGACCTCCACCACTGTCTAAAAAATAATCAGCTATTACTGGATATATACAAGAGCTAGGACAAAATCTCCAGACCCAAGTTTCTCTGCACTAGTAAAGGATAGGTAGACAGGATGGACGAAAGGAGATATGTTTTTTCAAGATCATCTTGAAATGATAGGGAGATAGGGAGGATTTTGCAGTACTGGGACAGAATCTTGAACTGGCCAAAGCCTTGAAGTGAAATTTTGCCCTTTCTTCTACTCTGTGCCTGCTATAAGTGACAAAAAAACCTTATTAGGATACAATTAACATATATAACTATTAATAGTAAAAATTCATCTAGACAAAAAAAAAAGATTTTATTAAGACTGTCAACAAGCACATTCCCTGCTGACAACATATTTCCATGCAGAGCATAAACTGCAGGGTCCTACATGGGTTGTCACAACATCCTGCCCCACACTCCAGCCTGTTGCCTGGAAGTCTGTGGCCCAAGCTGTTCTGGAGAAAAGCATAGTTATGTCTCCCTTTTTTCACCACATTAATGTCTTTTATCAAATAACCTATTTTGTCATTTTTTTTAGAGATATATATTGCCTAGATCAACATCTTGAAAGGAGGCTACCTACAAATATGAAAAAAAGATACATCTGCAAATATTTCTTCTCAGCCATGCTGATACAGTATTTCATTTGAAATTTGTGATTTTTATACATCAAATTGTTCATATGAAGGCTTAAGAAAAGTCTTGAAGCATATATTTGTTCATTAAAAGAATAAAAGGAGAAAAGAACAAAGCTATACTAAAAAATCTTATTGCCATGGTAACCAAACACAGGCTAATTTTGTAACCACATTTTACTGGGAGGACAGAACAGATCATTGCCTGTAGCAATTGACCAACAATATGTAAAGTGGAAGAAGTCCTTCCAAGAGTGGACTTCTGAAGCTGATAAAGGAATTAGCAGAACTGTTGTACAAACTGACTGTAATGCTGTATAAGTAAGTGCTGTAAAATCCCTCTATACCTGAGATGCTGTGTTTTCCAAAATCCCTTTGGACCACTTCTATGTATATTTGACCCTTGTTACCTTTCCCCATTGGCTGTGAAACCTTGCCCCTGTGGGCGGTGGTTAAGGTCCCCTTAGACCCTTGATTGGATGCATGCTAATTTCCCCAGACCTTTAAGTATCTGAACCCGACAATAAAGCGCTCTCTCTCTCCCTCTCGTCGCCCTCCTGCGTGTCTCCCTGTGTGGTCTCTGTGCTCCCGGTTTGGGGCTCTGGATGCCACGTGGCAAGGGGAACCAGGGGGGAGCTTCTCTCTCCAGCCAGAAGGACTAACTTCTAACCTCTGGAGGTACCCCCAGCTCCCACAATTACCTCTATATCACCTAATCAAATATTAAGAAACCTCTCAGTTAATGATGATTTCTCAATAAATAATGATGACCTGAATACAGGTTATACAAGTAATGAAAAGCCATCATTTCAAACATGTTTATATGATATCATCAAACATTTTCAGACAAGCACCTTTGTTTTAAACCTTTCAGAGGCTATTTACAAGGAAGGAAAAATGTGAAGTTAATAATTACATTACTTTCAAATACTAGTGTAGTGTCTAAAGACTAACTACCCGTGCTATAAAAAACATTTCCCCCAAATTGCTTATAGCAACAGTGTTTTGCACCAAAAAAAAAAGTAGCAGATGTGTCTGATTGGCAGAACTGTATGAGTGATGAGCTGCTCACCTTACCTACACACCACCTACCAATGCTCCAAACATATGAGAGCTTACATGAGATATTAATTTTTTAAAATGCCACAGAGTGCAAATGCCTCAGATCAGTAAAGGGGGTAAAAAGATCCATCAGACTAATTACTATCATCAAGCAAGAAAGAGACACCAGATTGATTCCTTTGTCCATTTAGGATTTGACCTTTTGTCTGAAGGTACCAACAAAGGCTTCCATCTAATGGCAACTTTGGTGGCAGTGTCTGTGGCACGCCTATCCATCTATGGCCTTCTACCACTTGCATCTTCCTAGCAACTGAATACCCACTTCACTATTAGGACCTGGATTGCACTGAGCAACACATTTTCATGAGTTACCACCTATTCAGCCCTCACAGAAAGCCTGGACTTCTCTACTTCACTATAATGTATTGCCTGCTGTCCTGTACTTTATGGAGCAAAATATTAATGTACAGTATAACAAATTCCTCACCAAAATAAATTAAGTTTAGTGATCATCACTTCATGGCACACTGAAAATGTTATTATTTCTTTTAGAAAAGATGATACGTAGGTGCTATTTAATATGCAGAGTCCAACCAACCTGTTATGAATGAAAACATCTCTCTTTTTTTTTTTTTAATAATTTTTTTGTATGGTCCCATCAGGTCTAATAGAATAGAAATAAGTTATACATCTTACTTCATAACAAACATGCATTATTTCAAATTCCTGATAAAATCCTAGAAAAACTTTTCTTAATAGTACTGCTGGCAAGTTTTCTTTCAATACTTCCTAACAGCCAGCTAATTACACATGATGTCAGATGTTGGACCTTTTTTTCCTCAGGCTCATTGTAGGATTGCCTTCATTTTATCTATAGGCAATCTAAGATGTTACTTCTTATGTGGTCAGATACCATTTCCATTTGCCAATTAATATTTCAGTATTTCATATTAAGTACTCATTGGAGCAGGAAATGCTGTTTTGCTGTTTTGTTTCCCTACCGGGTGCCCTAACTACCAGCCTGTACAGCCCAGTCTGTTCTGCATTTCAATGTTCATTTAATGAATATTTAAGCAGTATGTAAAAAGTGGATTTATTACAAGACAATAAAACTTAAGGACTGGTGGAAAAACATTGTACACCCTGATTCTTAAGTCAATGGTCTCTAAAAGAGGAAGGGGAGGGAAAATACACACTTAATCACGTTAATCATGTAAACATGTATTGTCTGTCTTCTGAAAGTAAACATGTGTTTTGTCAATTCTGCCGGCACTTTCATATGATAGAAACTAAGTTATCTGAAGCTACCAGAATTTAGGAAATGATGAGTAAAATTTAGTTGCAAAGGCAGCTTCAGTGACTGCAAGTCTAATGGATATTCTGTGAACATTAGCAAGAGCTAAATGCTACACCAAGGCACTTGGAGGAGCACACGAGGACATCTTCTTTTTGATGTATCTACAACAACATGTCCAGACTCAACAGGATTTATCTGATTGCTACAGAGACAGCAAATAGTTTTCTGTTTCTTAAAGAACCTCAGTATGAAGGTCATCCTTAGGAGCTCTGTAGAATTCATTTTCCACATTTCACTCATTCTTTTATACGTGATTTTCAACAGATGATGTAAGTGCAAGTGAATGAAGACTAAAGAAATATTCTGAAAAAGAATCTTCTCTGGTTTAATTATTTCTAATTTTGATGACAAAAATAATGTCAAGTGAAGCCTGTTAAGAATTTAAAATCATTTACTGAGAATGTGCTATCATAATTCAAATCCATGCTATCTATGAAACAATGGCAGCATCATCTCACACTACAAAAGAAGGTTATTTTAGCACAGCGTTTCAGAGGCTCTATTATAATCTCCAAGCAGTAAACATCTTTAAACAAATTGTATAAAGATTTTGTTTTGAAAAAATGCAAAATGAAATCAAGCTTTGAGAAGACAGGCTCACTGAGGCATCTACGACATCAAGAAAACGATGACATGGATTTGTTCTCTCACCGTCCTCACCTCACTGGATAAGGGTAAAGCAACACAGTCAGGGTAGGAAACACTCCAACTCTCCTTAGTGCAATAGGGCTGGGAGAGAGACTGTCCAGATCAAACATACTCTGCATATTGTGAGGGACTGTGTGATAAGGAGACAGTGAGTTGAGTAAGGAAACTTTGTTCTACAAACAAACAAAAAAAGAGAAATGCCTATGGATTCACCACACAAATCTACTGAAACTGAACAAGGATTGAGTAACTGATAGCTATGCCAAAAGCCTACTCAGCTGCCTAACTACCATAAGGAATAACAACAATGGAGAGCTAAAATTTGATGGACAGAGGATCACGGAAAAGCCTTTACATATTTGGCACATCTGTAAGAAACAGTCCTGCTCAGTACCAGCTTTACAGTGTGAAATATCACTATTTATCACCAGGAGGCAGGCCTCTTAAAAAGTGGAAGACAATGAACAACTTATTCTCTACCTCTGCATGAAACCACTCACACAGGAAGTATCTACCCATTAACAGAAAAGATGGCACTAGTAATAAAATGGACAAAAGACAAACTCCAATAGAGTGCACTGAGTAAACAACTTCAATTAAAAATTGACTTTTCCTAATTGAACAACAGAGAAAATAATAATATGCATTCCAAATGCAGATATTTGGCATTTAATGCCATTGGTTTTTAAGAGGAAAAGGAAGAAACGACAACCTGAAGTACATTTTCTCCCCAGGCATCAAAAAGAACTGAGTCTGTAAAGGAAGCTGCAGGTCTAAGTGAGTGTCATAGAAGCAAAAAAGAGATGGCCATTGGGCAGGTTTTGGTTCTCAGCTGCTGTGAAATGGATTAAATGGTGTCTCATAAACTCAGAACAGCCATGCCTGGAATGCCTGATTAACCTGGCTGGAGCAAACAGCATCCAAAAGGAGAAGTGATGAAGAAGAATTCTTGCAGAAAAGAACTAGACACTGTATGCTCTGTTCTTTCTTTTCTTGGACACAGAGGCAAACTTTCCCTGTGAGAAACTAGTCAAAATATAAAGGGCAATCTCTCCATGCTCAGGTAAAAGAAGCAAAAGGTTTGCTGTGACATCGGTTCCTCTACTTCAGGCAGTCAAGAACTAGAGAGGTTCTCTTGGATCTATACCACGCTTCTATTGCCCATTTTGACTAGCTGCAAGAATATGGCCATTCTTTTAGAACACTATACATTTTAATTTTAAAACCTCCCCTTGTGGATTATTCCTGCTGTATTAGACTGAAGACATCAGTTGAATCATAAAGTTAACACCACAATTAATCTATTCCTGCAAGTTATTTAAAAAAAGGTGTAGCCATCTTCTAAAATGTTCATTCAAGTAAGGTCTTCTATTTACTGCTGTTGGTTAAGTTCTATAGTTGGCATACAAAATTAAATTATTCCTTTGTCCAATTTACAGCCTAAAAGCCACTTTAATATTCTTACTTAGGTTTTAGGTTTTATCTGACTTAAAGGCCTTTCTCATTCCCTTTGCCATTCAGGTATACGCTCTAATAGAGCATTCAAAATGTAATCAAACAACTCTCACAGAAAAAACAAAAAGGTATATGTCACAGCTTTCCTTAGGTTTCTGTATAGATAGGAAAAGCTTATATTTTACTTTTCAAGAATACACTTAATTGAAAGGAATTTTCTTTCTGCAACCTTCCTTATCTGAACCATCCAAGTATTCCCAAAAGTGTACATACACACAAACAAGCAAAGATTTTTTTCTTTTGTATGTCAGTAAATGAAAAAGAAGACAGAGAAGGGGGATGAAGGAAGACTTATGAAGTTGGATAACAGGATGTGCAAACTCTTCAGATCTTTCTGGTTTTGTACTTGTAAATAGAAATGACTCCTACAAGTATTGCAGTTTATGCAAGACTTTGTGTAGATGAGAGTAGGGGACAAAGAGAAAACATTTGAAGATTGATAGAGCTTATAGCGGTGGCAGTACCTTTCTCCCGCAGGATAGCTTGGGTTGTGTGCCAGGGCTTGAATCTTCCCTCTAATTACTTACTGACCCAGTGAACAAAACACATTGGTCACACATCCAAGTCTCACACGCTGTGATTTACTCTGTTTTGCAGCACTGTGCTGGGCCATTAGACAAATCATCCATAGCACTTCCTAAGACCATGAGTCAGTGAAGTTGGATTACTGCCAATTCAGAAAAGTCCTGCTAAAACTAGCTGTTAAAAGTTATTCAGTGGAGCTCCTGAATTTCTAAAATTATCAGGACCACAATTTAAAGGTTCCACATAATTTCCAGTGGCCTCTGGTATCCTTTTTGAAAGCAACAACAACAACAAAAATTTAAGTAACTAATTGCAAAAACCCTTATAAGAAATGTTTGCTACATATAAGGTATCTCCCTCTTCATGGACGTGCAGCAGAGTCGAGAGGGAGAGAGAAAGAGACTTCCAGCTGCAACAAATTGGAGTCATTGCCTTAAAGGTAACAGAAGAGAAACCTACAATGCTACTGAATTGTTTCTTCCCCCTGGACTGATATAAGGGGGGAGAAATGCTTTTGTTGGACCTGGCACTCAGCCAAATGCCCAAACCTACAGCAAGGACCTTCCCCTCCCTTGCCTTTCCAAGGCAGGGGAATAAAGACTGAAAAACCTGAGACGAACGGAACTTATAAATAACAATCTAACATTCTTTTCATAAGATAAGCGAGTTTAATTAACACTGTTGTAGTATATGTTATTCCTTAGTTTTTATCTTGCTAGTAATAAATATTCGTATTATACCCCTTACGTAAAGCCTCTGTTTTGTCTGTATAAAACCTCTCTCAACTGATAGTAATTGTGTGGAGGGGGGAGTTCAAGAAAAAACTTGATCCCTGGTAAAACCCACGACATGATATGAAATATGGCTGAAAGCACAAATAGCCAAACCTGTGGAAAAACAAAGCTAGGCTATTTGTTTTTTTATATAAGTGGTGGTTTAGACTGAAATTACACTCTCAGTAGAAAAGGAAATGCTGGAGAGAATTCTTAAATCAGTATTCAGGTAGAGTTCCTCAGCATGACAATAGTCCTCTCACACATGGTTTCTAAGGAGCTGTTACAAATAGATTTTTGCAAAGTACCACATTTTTGTATCACTTCTGCTGGATACCTTAAAAACCCAACTGTATCATTAATACCTTAATCTAAAACCTATAATAATCTATAACAATGAAGGATGTGAACAAGGTAGGAAAAAAACACATTTAAATAACATGTCATTTACTTAGTAGTGAGCAAATACATGTGGGCTTCCACTTAATTTCTACTTAAAAATAGAAGTCCCTGCACTGTGGGACTCAGCAATATAGGAGCAGAAGCCATTTGTCTGTGCTATAGGAACCCGGAGAGATGTAGATCATGATTGGATTCCATTATTGCTGACATTTCAAAGAACCATTAAAGGAGCACACTCTCATTCCCAGCACTTACAGTCAACCATCAAGTAAATCTAGTTACAGGTAGAGATGAGGACAGGAAGGCTGTGGGGGCATTTGGGCCAACATGTAAGTATTTATAATGGCTAACATATACAGGAATACATATATATATATATATAAATGTATATATAGGCACACACAAGCATAAAGGCACTTGTCACGAGCACTTGACAGCTAGCCATCGGTTCCTCACATATTTCAGCAAGGTCACTGAGGAAAAATCGACATTGAGCATGAAGACATTAGCACCTAAGGAGACCATTTATCTCAAGTAGAGGATAAAACATGAGACTGAACAGATGATGAATAAAGCCCAAACTGAGAACTGACAGAGAATGTGAGCAGACAAAAGAAAGGAGTTTTCAAGAGCCTTACTATGATACAGAAAAGAGTAGGACACAGTAAAAAAAAAACAAGAGCAACTTTAAGTTTGTGCCCATTGCTGTTGGTCTTGTGATGGGGCACCACTGAAAAGAGCCTGGTTCTGTCCTCTTTGCACCCTCTGTTCAGGTATTTCTCTACATTGATGTATCCTCCTGATCCTCCCGAGGCCTCTGTTCTTCAGGCTGGAAAGTCCTGGCTCTCTCAACCGTTTCTTACATGAAAGTTGTCTCAGTCCCTTACTCATGTTTGTCGCCCTTCAACCATGTGGGCATTTCAAACATGAGTGTTTGTTTCTAAATTTTCCTGTACTCTTTTGCAAATACTGGGATATTTTTCTCTCTCCTTCTGAAGACTGAAGCTTTTTGGCCAGTGAAATTGCTATGCTATTTTCCAGTTAGAAGCTCAAGGAAAATTATCTTCAATTACAGATATTCTGATCACTTCTTGATTTGTGATATACAACATCCCTTCTCAAACTGATTTGAAATTGACAACAGAATACAATTATTCCACAGTCTTCTTACTTCAATGCTTTGTCCAAAACCAAGTGTATACATATGATATCTAGTACACTTGATTTCCAAATTCTATTTGGAATTTTTTAGTCCATCCTTTTGGCAGTAAGACACCACACAGCAAAATGTTACTTACAGAAAGATAAAAAAACAGCTAAAGGGTTCTTGTAAGCCCTATGGATTCTTGGAGCCTGATCCCAGAGAGGTTCAGAACAGGTCAAACACAAAGTGCTTCACCCCACAGGTGAAATGGTCAAGGGGTGCTTTACTGCCAGCACAAGTTTTATCATAGAGTCATTGCACAGTATGTTATATTGGCAGCCAGGTCAATATGCTTGCACCAACACCAGCCCCATTTAGGTCCTCCACAGGTATCAGACCTTTCAGAAATTAAAAACTTGTATTTATCATCAATTGCAAAGATAAATGACGCAAATAAATTACTTTTCTAAATTTGGATCTGAAGTACAGGGTCATTTGGATTTGTAGCTAAAAGAGCATTGATTGCACCCCAGTGCGTTCGCTATGCCCTGCTATACTTGCACAGCACCAAGGCTATCTCTGCTTCTCAGGCTGCTCTTCAGTGAGAGGCTGGGGGTGGGCAAGAATTTGGGAGGGGACAGACAGGACAGCTGACCCCAACTGAGCAAAGGGATATCCCATACCACATGACAGTGGTGAAAGAGGAGGAGGCAGGATGTTCACAGTTATGGCTTTTGTCTTCCCAAGTAATGGTTATGTGTGATGAAGCTCTCCGGACCAGGAAGCATCTGAACATCTGCCTACCGATAGGAACAAATAAATAAATTCATTATTTCGCTTGGGTGCACAGATATCTTTAACTTATTAAACTGTCTTTATCTCGAGCCACAGGTTTTCCTGGCTTTGCTTTTCTGATTCTCTCTCCCATCCTTCTACAGAGGGCTGAGGGAAGAAAGCAGGCAATTGGGTGGATGCTTAGATGCTGGCCATGGTCAGCCCACTGCAGGTAGGCTGGCAAGACATATTTACTGCAAGGGACCAGGGACACTACTAAAAGAGGCAATAACTATTCATTCTAATACAGTAGAATAACTTCAGGTAGCAGAGGCTGAAACTCTGGCTAAGAACACCACCAGTCTGAAAGACAGAACACAGAAGTGGGGTATTTGAGGACAGGGTTATGGTTAAAGTAAGATCAAAGGGAAAGCCAAACCCAAATCTTCCAGGTAAGGACTTCACCTACAGTCATACCCAATCCACATCCCCAAGCATCTCTTTCTCTAATTACTATTACCCATGTCTAAACAGAAGATGAGGTTATAACAACAGTCTATGCTGTAAACCAACCAAATACCATAGAGCTACATTGGACTGGCATTGTGTCCAAGCCAATAAAAATAAAAGACATGAAGAGAAAGAAAAGAAAAATCAAAAACCCAAGCCCTTCATCATGATGTGGATTTCATCATGAAGGGACTACTTTAGAGCACCAAATCAGGAAGATGAGACGAGTGTGGGTGTGGGGTTTTTTTTTAGTACCTATTGAAAAATTCTGAAGTGCCTGACCTAGTAAAAATTTAGTACCTAGATCTCCATTGTGGAAACGTGCAATACAATAAAAATTCTTCATCAATGTCTTAGAGTAAAAAATACTGGACTACCTCTTCCGAAACGGAGAAAAGAAAAAGAAGATTTGCATAGAGCTCATTCACATAAATTGGAAAAAAAAAAGTTAATTGAAAGGATGACAGTAAGAGGGAAACTTGTATGCAAGTGGCTATGGAATGATACTACTAACGTGTGTTTAGTTTGGCAATAAAGGAAGAACACAGACTTTAAGAATGTAGCTTCAAAACAAATTTGGGGGTTAGGACAGCTAGGAGACAAGGATACGATTATATCGGGGCAGAGAGAGATTTTTCCAGTTCCTAAAGAATGATAGTAAAACTGCCAGGGAAAAAAGAATCCTTTAGCAGATAAAGGAAAAGAATTCATGATCTGTTCAGCAGCTTGCAACTTGAAAAAATCCACACATGAAATAAAAATGGGTTCAAATTGCTAAGTGTAGGAAACTCAAATGAGAAAGTCCGTCCAGGATAAAGTAAGACAGATATTGTTCCTTGCTAATAATCACCGAGAACTCTTAATACAGGAAAGTCACAAGAGGAAGAGCAAAGGAAGTGAAAAGACAAAGAAGGCAAGAAATCTGGCTGGAAAAGGAGAGAAAAGGCAAGACCAAATGAACCACTGGATATTAAGAAGATGTTTCGAAAAACTATACTACACATACATCCCATTTTTATCTCTATCCCTGAGCTTTCAGAATCCAAATGTTTGATCTGACCCACACTTACAGATATCCCTGTGTTCTTTATCTACTATTTTATATTAGAACTGATGAAGATCAGTGCCCTGAAGAGAAGAAATTCCAGAAAAGATGGAAAATATCATTATGTGCCTTTCATACAACAAAGAGTTAAAAAGTCATCAAATAGCTTAAACTCAATTCCCTAGAACATATAATCAAGTTTATTTTTAAGCATTGCACAGACACTAAAGATGAAGGTTTAACCTGTCAGGAGTAAGTCATCAAATCAGTTGCATTTTCTTCTACAGCATTTTTCTATAGTTTTCTTTTACACTTGGTTGTATGGGTGACATTTTCTTGCTATCTTTAACTGAATAACTCTTACTATCAATGTTCCAATGTGAAAACTGGAACATGAGTGCTATTAAACAGGAGGATGGGGAGGGAGAGGGATGGTACATCACTTAAGTGCAGCACATTGTCACATTTTGATTTGGTCTAAATTATTTGCTTAACTTCCAGAAATTCTGCCCCAAACCAGCCCGTTTCCATCAGTGACTTTATGTCACTGAAATTGATTTACAGCTTTTCAAAGATCTATTTTCGACCCAATTTATCTTCATTGTCTGGCAGTCACTAGCAGCGGATATTCAGTCTGTTCTTCCTTCTTAAAGAGATATCAACAGAAGTTAGAGTTGCAATCTTTTTTCCATCTGCTCCTTGACAATACTTGAAAAAATGTGAATTACTTCTTGTACAAACCCCTATAATGGGGAATTAATGTCAAAGGGGTCACTTCCTTCTGTAAATTCAGCTTCCAAAACACTTATGATCCAGTTATTATAATTATTAGAGATGCTTCTGCCTGAATTAAGGTGCAAACAAGACCATATGCCAAAGTCAATAGGTATGGATTTTATTTAACAGTAAATGTGAGGGAGAAAGAGAGAGAGAGAGAAAGAAATAGGAAAAAAAGAGTGGGAGGAGGGAAGAAAGAGAGTGACAGAGATTAGATAGAAAATGTATCACCACTCCATGGAGCCCGGCAGCATCCTGGTTGGGTTCTTCTGGTCTTCTTGGTGGTGAGGGTCACCCAAAACACCGAGTCCAATACTTTCAGGAGATGTCCAGGCACCTCCCCTGGTGGGGGAGGCGGGGAGGAAGCTTTGCAGTCTCTTCCAATAGGCTCTGGATTTGTTGCCTCACTTGGATCACCTGCAGTCCCTCTGGTGGTGGAAGGCCTCAGAGATGAGCCAGGGGGGCACTTCGGGGGTCTTTGACGGTTTATGACCCCTTCTCAGCTGCCTCCCAGAGATTGGGGGGACACACACACACACACACACACACAGACAGCTTACTTGTTTGTTGTATGGAGATTTCACCACCACACACTCAAACCCCTTCTCCTCTTCTACCCTCTGAGCCTTGTTTACTTCTCCCTAGACCTGAGATAATTGGACAATAGTTTTATCTCAAGTTCCCATCACAGTCCAAATTCCAGTTAGAAGGCACTGGGGAGGCAGGTTGTGCTTTGGTGGTCCCTGACAGGCATTTCCTTCTTTGCAGGTTGACAAAAAGTTTTTCCATGATTTTGACAATGTTTAAGACATGAACAACAATTTAGTCTGTCAGAAACACCTGTAACATGGAACACTTGTAACTACTTTAAACCAACATGGAAATATCACTATGCTACGAAATATAGTCCAACACTCCTGCCTCCAATCTCCTTCTCACTTTCACCTGTAGGAAGCAATGGAGAGGTTACCAGAAAATCTTGAACAGCAGGTTAGAAGCATTGTCCATGAATAAGAGAGTTTCACAAGACAGATATTAATTAGGGGCTTTAATGTGTGCTGGCTAGCAGGCCTGCAAGACTTTAACAGCTTAAGCATTTGGAAGCACAATGCAGGATCTTGCAACTCCTTGACATAGACACCTTCCTTCTAACAAAATGCATGAGAACAGGCTCGACAACACTAGAAAAAGATCTTCCTTGACAGACTCCATAACTTTCCCAAAAAAGTTCCAGAAGTTCACTGTTCTTGCTATTAGAAAGTTATTCCAGAAGTTCATCCACCCCGTCCCTCTAAGTCACATTTTGATACCTAATCATTCCTGTTTAACCTCATAAGAATTTTCTCTGATTTGTTCACATGCTTCTGAAATGCAGTACCCAGTGCAGCAGGAAGTACTCCAGGTCAAGCCTTAAGATTGTTTAAGCGGAACAACGATTTTACAGTTCTCGCAGGTCAGCTTCCCATTTCTGTGTTTCCATCAATTTGCTGAGGAGCGAAAATGAAACTGTTCTTGTTTAGCTCGCAATGCACAATAATTTTCAGAGACATTTCTAAGCTAGAACTGCTAGTCTTTTGTTCTTCATTTTGGCTGTCTGATCATATCACCCATTCCTGTCATTTGTCAGAACTTTTTAAAATTTATTCTTTTATTCTACAGGGCCTGCACTTCTCCCCAGACTTAAACTATTTGCAAGTTTATTAAATCTACATGCCATTTCATCATCCAGGTCCAATTGTAATGCTACTGTTGTATAACACTGGATACAGGACAGATGGAAATACCCAATCTATTTTTCTGAGTTTATTAATGATCAGTTAATCTTTTGAATGCAGTGCTGCAATCACTGCTGCATTCATCCACTCGTAGGTTTCCTGAGAACACTTATCAGAATGCCATCCGGACTGTAAAATGCATTTCCTTCTCCATAATGCCCATGCCTTTCTCAGGGTAGAAAACTGATTTCAGTAAATCTCTATCAATTATTATGTATCTGCTGGCAAGCTTCCAGGTACTTACCAATTTTTCAACTATTTTTTCTTGGAAGCTGACTGGGCTGGCCTTTTCTGACTACTATGTTCAGCTCTGCAAGTGAAAGAAACACTAGACTTGCTCTTTTTTCCAGTGTTCTGACATATCATCACTGACTTTCCCAAAATAACTGAAAGGGTCTGACATCTCAGCCTTTTTTCTTTTTTTTTTGAGGGAGAGGGAGGGGGGCAGAGACAGAGGAGGAGGGGAATGTTTTCTCAGGATAAAGTTCAACAGGCTTAACCTAACAAAGTATCTTAGTGAAGAATCCTCTTAATCTGTTCCATCTTTATTCAAAGCTAAATTTTACCATTTCCTAACTGGATTTGGCCACAAGCCCACCAGAGTCCCTTGTGACCCTTCCAGTGAAGACTGGCACAAGAAAAATGTAGTAAATCCTCTGATGGCCTTAACAATGCATGATGCGACCCCTGAGTCACAGATGAGTCCTTCCTTTTTATCTGATGTTTATAGGATTATCTTTTACTGTAATTTAGCCCTTCTCTTTCATCTTTGTCTTGATGCCCCAAAAAGGCGGATAAAACTGCTTAGAGACAGAGTTTTATGCCTTTAAGCAGCAGGTATTTATTAAGCGACGTCGGAGAACTCCCTGGTTCAAGCCAGACAAAGGAGCTCTACTATGGTCAAGCAAAGGTAGATAATTTATACAGTTTTGATTATGATTACAACATATTCACATACATATTCATATTAGATTACAATATTCATAGCAGGTAGAGTCAGGGGAGGGTTTGGAGGCGTGGTCTTCATTTTGGGGAATAATTTGGTGGTACATCTGGTCTTACTTCATCGGAGGGTCTCATTTTTACTCCTCTTCGTCGGTGATCTTTGGTAAACTTATGAACTTTCCATTGTTTCGTGTTCTATTCGCTGAAGCCTAAAGAAAGCCTTGGCTTCAGGCCTATTTTACCCTTTCAAGTGTCTACCTCAGCCCATTTGGCTATAATTTATCACCTCTGAGCTCTTTGTACAATGTTCCTTGTGGGTTTAGGTCTGCTGGGTTTGTGCAGAACAAAATTTCCTTTGAGTAAGGTAGAAAACGGGGGAGGAAAAGTGGGTCTTTGTGGTAAGAAGTTTGATTAACCCTTCTAAAGTCTTGTTTCGCTTCAGTCTCAAAGATGATTCTGGGCTCCCCCCTAAGGCATGAAATTGAGACTTACTCCACAGTGAGCTGTGAGCCCCCCTGCTCAAACAGGGCAAATGCACTTATGTTTTAAGAAAGAGGCAAGTGATGATGAGTCAGCCAGTTCAACTCTGTCTGATTAGTTCCTTGTGGACCCTCAAGGAGCAAGTGTCCACTGCAATGCTTCAGCATAGTCTGAGAACTCTTTTGTGGTGACCTGCCAGAAAAACCTGGCTTCTCTCCCTGCGGATGACAACTGTTCCCTAGTCCGTGCAAGTCTGTTGCTCTCTGGATACCTGAATCACAGGCAAGGGAACTGGGCACTGCCAAGACATTCCAGAGATCTGCCACACCTTTGTGTGAAAAATGTAGTGTAATCAGCAAGCTACTAAATCAGTTCAGTATGACTCAGTTTCATCCTCATCCTGTTCCTTCCTCACCCAAGGGACAATGTGCAATGGCTTTTAATCAAATGGGCACTGTTTCCCTTTTGTAGGTGTATGTTTTTGTATTTCACCAGTAAAAAAAATAAACTGATACAAGAACAAGAAGAACTCCCTCTCTGGTTTGATAACTGTCACTTCTGAGAATTCAAAATATATTTAAATGCAGGTTAGTTTACACTAAACTTAAATAAAATGTATAGTTTGATGTAGCATATAATTTTACAGAAGTGTTCACATTATGACAATTATGCTTCACATTTCTATCTCTGGAGAAAGACATAAAATAAAGAATAACATAAAAGTTATTTTGATACTCTGGGGCAACTGTTTCCACTCTAGGAACTTTTTGAAATCAAACTTCATTGCTGTGGAATGGCATTTTTCATAACTAAGAACCAACCACATGAACATAAAAGATGCAACCAATATGGCTCATTACTTGTTCTCAAGTAATGAGTTAGAAGAGACTAACCCTACAGCAGAAAAGCAACTAGAAATGCTTTAAGAATAGTTAAGAACTGGGTACCGCTTGTTGGGACTGGAAAATTTCAGAGATTTTCTGACAAACTCTCAACTGGAGCACATTAGAGATTTTTTATTTTTTCCTGCATATTGATGACTGCCACTGTAGGTGACTACAGAGCAGGGTCCTCTTCAGAACAGCAGGAACAAGAGCAGCCAGCTGAATCCATTCCAGGATGGAGAACAGCTCTCGCCCAGCATACAATTTAACAGTCAAGTCCAACATGTAAAGTTTTATAATTGCAAATGCTCACACAAGAGCATTACAGATTTGGAAGTATTGGCATATTCCAAAAAATAATGATGCTGCATGAGCTGTGATAAAATGTAAAGGCAATTAAAAAAAAGTACATCTGTCAACTAGCAGCATAATCTCTGCAGTTAGAGTTGAGGATTTGCCAAAGAATCACTGAGAATAGCTTTGGAAAGAGTCCAAACAATACAGCCATATCAGAGAGCAACAATGGGGCACTAGGTACAGCAAATACATGTAGTTTCTTTTATCCGTGAGAGGATCACAACTTAGGAGAATTCAACTACATAACCAGATTACTTAAATGCAATTCCAACACTACTTGAGGATTTTGCCAGACTGGATTATTACACAAACCAAGTGGATTACTGAAAGCACTTGGAGATCATTTGCCCACAGGAAGGTATGACAGTCTTGAAAAAACATTTTAAAAAACAGGCTGAGAAACAAATGCAAAATCACAAGGCATAAAAAATTGTTATTGGACAAGAGTGAGTTAAGTTCTATGTTTAATTTAAAATGAGTAGGTGAATCTAAATAAGGCCCTCCAGAAACAGATGGAGTGAGATTAGAAGTAACACTATCAGAAGTGATATGCTCAGTGTTTTATGAGATGAGCTCTTCAACTCAAAACATCCCCATCATATCGGACAACTCACAGTTGCTGCTGCAAAGGTTTGTTCAGGCACCAGCCTAAAACAGGACACTAATATGGAAACATTTCTATTTGGAGAACATTCCTTGAGACAGAAATTCACATACGTGAAGAGCAGCCCTTCTCCACATTATTCATCCAACCCAATGACAGATTTGCCAAGTCTGAATGACGTACTTATCACTGTGTCTTTGGCAGGGGACCTGGGAGCCTTACTGGGAACTGTGAAGACACATCCAGCAAGCCTGTCAAAACAGGGCCTGTTCACACATCGCTGAGAGAATGGGACAGAACCATCCTCACAAGATTTCTGCAGTGGCACCGGAAATCTGTGGAAACAGTTGAAAGGCATTAAAACAGCTCCACTGTACGAGGACGCCACCTTGTCAGGAAGCTGATCTTGAGCTTTTTCTAAAACAAAAAGTAGATGTGCTTCGTTGCAGCAGGACTCCTGTTAATAGGATGTGGATTTCTACTGTCACCCCTTGGAATTGGCATCATTTTTCTACTCAAAAAGCCTTGCATATCAGTGCTGGTTCCACACATGGTAGCAGTGGTTCCACAGCGTGAATAATCCTTTGTTCAGCAGGACCACGTAGCAGGATGAGGGATAAATGAGTACTTTTCTGTTGGACTATGCTTCAACACAGGTTTTTTTCAAGCCTGTAGGACCAATCTAGCTATTCCTAGAATACCTACAAGACCAGAAACATTATAATTTCCTGCCACCCAGGCACACCACCCTCTGGTCAGAACACCACCACCACCACCACTCTTGCCTTGTGGACACACCGTGGAGCAATTTGCTATAGAAGAAGCTGCTGCTTCTGCTTTTCTCTTTGATGCCAGCAGATTTTAGAAGTCTGCATTACATCAAATTCAAGAGTAAGGATGGATCTCCAGAGTATGGTGGTAAGAATTCTTTTCCAGGTGTGAAAACCGAAGTTTGCTGCAGTCAAACTAAGGACAGTGTCATATTCTAGCAGTATTGGGTAGGTAATTGCCAGTTGGCATTCTGCATGAAGAAGGTAGTATTTCAAACAACAGAAGTAAGATATTATACATACTTTCTGCGTATCTGTAGAGAAGGACATCTCTGAACATACAAGGGACCCTCATTACAGGTATCTAGAAAGTCCAGTAACCCAAACCATGCATTAATAGCTTTAAAAAACACCTGGAATTAGTCTGATTCAAATTGCATGGCTCAGATTTCAATAGGACTTCCTCAGACTAAGTTTTGCCCACATCTTTCAATCCACCTTTGCTATGACTTAAGTGCCAGGTCTAATCATCTAGGATCAAAACCTACTCAGCTTTGCCAAATGTTCTTCTTTGCCACATTCCAAAATAGGTGATATATCTATTGAGACCTAACTCATCAAGAGAATGAACCTGTGATTCCATGGAGAGAATCACAGAATGGTTTGGGTTAGAAGGGCCACTTAAAAGTCATCTAGTCCAACGTTCTCTGCAATGAGCAGGAACAACTTCCATTAGAGAAGCTGTCCAGTTTTGTAGTAGAAAAATCTGATTCTCTGTCAGCAATGAAAGCCTCTTTATAGATCAAATCTTAATCACCTACATACCAGGTACAAGCCCTGCACATCTGTAACTGGCAAGCTCCTTTCTCAGCACTCAGCTTTGCATGAACAGTCCCGCAACATTAACTCTCCCCACAATGAGAATCAGCCTAGAGTGAAGCAGCATCTGGTTTTTACAGATCAGATTGTATGAAATTCAGGTAGCATTGTGCTCTATGGTGCAAGTTCTTCTGTGGATCTAACACTTGTAAGAATATTTTGTCTCAACCTTTGTCTTTTCTATGAAAAATTGCTTCTTCAAACACACTCTTCCTAGAGCTGTCAGCATCTTCCAGCATATTGTCTTCTACCACTTGGACAGACTTTGAACAGGTCAGAGCTAGGAGTCACAGATTGAAAACAGTCTCTACAAAAAAAATCCCATTCTCTATCATTAAGTCTCAACACTATGCTCAAAGCTAGTTCAAGAAAGATTACAGTCCATCTTCTGACAGTACCCTTCTGCTCCCTTTCAGAACCAGGGTCATGACTAGGGAAGTGAAACCTGTTCTATAATAATTGCATTAGTCAAGTGTTAATTTTTTAGTAATATATTTTCAAATACCTAAAAACTGCTGGCATGTTCCACTCCACTCATTAGAAGGATGAGGTTTATATATTTAATTCCCTCATAAGCTGAAAGGAAACAAGTTTTATATTTTCCTTAAGTACTTCAAGCACAAAGCAGAACATTCCAAATAACCTCTGGGAGTTCAGATCCTAGGTTTTCAAGAGCAGCTGCAACCCTCATTCTTAAAAATCTAACCCTAAAATAATCCTGGTATCGGTCTCTGTGCAACTTAAATGGTGTGTATTTCTAGTCAAGGATATTAATAAAAATATAATTTATTTGGAATCAATTTCTGAAAAAATAAAGTACCTGCTTCATAGCCAGGAGAACAAGGATTCTTCAAGAGTTCATATCTTCCAATTATGATTTTTTTTTCTCTAAGAACTAGAAAGCAATGAACTTAACTTTCACATTCGAATAAGAACTTTTCTACATTCAGGAATTTGCACCTCAAAACACAACAAAACACTTTTCTTTGCAATACATTTCAGTTCTCTTTATTGGCCCATTACAAAAGAACATTCTATGGAATTCAGACAAACCTGCCATCAGCATCTTGATCATTTTTATTTGGAAACTATATAAGGTCAGCAGGCAATAAGGACAGAGTCACACTTTTCTAACTTCAATGTTTAGAGAAGAATAAGTACAACTCAGAGAAATCAAAGACATGTAGATGTGGTGTTTAGGGACACAGTTTACTGGTAGACTTGGCACAGTTAGGTTTAACATTGGACTCAATCTCAGAATTGTTTAGAACACCTGGAAAGACTTATGATTCTAAACTTGAGATGTAAGTAACTTTAAATTACATATTAAGTGTCACAATCAAAGATTTCTGTCCCAGAGCACTCCTTCAAGTGCTTAGTGCAGTAGTAGAGACTATAGGCTGTAAGTCTGGGGAGGGGCATGTGTGTGCATGAGAAATATCACAGACCTTCACATTTTAAGTCCTTGCTGCCCTGACTGAAGTACTCTCAGGTGCAGTGATACACTTACTACATGTGGGAGAATTTTCAAACTCTATATAGGATACAGTAACATAAGGATTAGTGTTTAGGCAGCTTAGCATCAGTCGAAGTACTATTAACTCTATTTATGTTTTGCTTCCTTGCAGGCGGTTCCACACATTCTGGTGAAAAGCACCATATCCAGACTTGAATTTCAGCAGGAACTACATATGTGTTCAGCTTTACCTTTGCTTTGAGTGTTCTCATAATCTCCACTGTTATGCAAGACACTTGGATGAACACAATAAGGATTTTGACACCTTTCTGCAAAAATGCTCAAAACAATTTAAACTTGTTTTGTTTTACAGGCAACCTGCATATTTTCTCTGTGGAAAAACACAGATATAACACAAACTAAGGACTGAACATTAAACATCTGTTACAAGGGAAGGCCCTCCATGTCCTTCTAGGTGATAAACACAGGAGGATCACAAAACTTAGCACATCTGTAGCTTACCTCTATTATCAGCCCTCCAGAAACCAAAATTCTTTTGTCTGACTCTCTATATACATCATACTTCCAGAGGTGAATCTGGAAGCAAGCTATAAATATGGCTTACTAAATGTGCTTAAACTGTTTATTTCAAAGAAATAATCTTCTTTATAGCTATAAATTTGACTGAAGTGCTATCACTCATGCAATCTCTGAATAGAAGTTAAAAATAGTTCAACTTCCAGTAATTTCTGTAACAGTCACATCTCACTAAAACTGCTTAAGAACACTAGAATTTATGATTAATTTCATTATCCAGAATTGAAAATTGACTTAATTTAGAAACAGAATTTGTTTTAGAGTATTAACAGAAAATAGTATCTTACTGCAACCAAAACTTTTGAGAAGTACAGTCAAAATACATATTTGCAGGAAAAGAAAATAATTCTTAGTTTCACTTCTTTATCTGCAAGACAAATGACCTTGCAGAACGCTACAAGAAACAGGTCTACCCTAATGGAAGAGGATGTATTATCAATATGAACCATAATCCTTAACCTAAGAGGCTGAAAAATGTTACAGCTTGAGTATTTCAAATTATTTTTGATCATTTTAGAAAGGGATGAATTTTTTTCCTTTGCTTGGTCTCACAAGCAGTGCTTTATTTCCCTACCCATACCCAGAACTGTATCAATGCTGTCATAATTGGTTGAATTTCTACTTACAAGAGAAAAGTTACCTTCCACATTTTATCAGTTACTTTAAACACTTCAACTTCACTGGTGTGCATAGCAGTAATTACCAGTATTTTACAATAAAACACATAATAGGGGGGGTAATGCTTTTCAGGATGCTACACCACTCTTCCATTCAGAAACTTTTGTTGACAAAGTCAAGTAACAGCTGTAAACCCAAGAAATACAGTTTCTAAGCAGTAGAAAATATGTCAAAGAATCTGCAGTTATGTCTACACAGATTATTCAGAAGCAAAACACAAGCATTGAAAAGGTTCATTAGTTTTCAGCTTAGTATTATCTGAGCATGCAATTACCACTCTATGCAGCATGGCTCTGGTACAAGTACGCTGTACTTAGAAGTAGATTGCAATTCTCAGTGCAAAAAAATCTCGTGTCCACACTGCAATCACTTTCCTGAAGTTAAAGCAGAAAATACAAAGAGGTTGCAGATACATCTCTGCACCTTTCCTGGGAAAGGCTTTTCACTTGTTTGTGACAATCAGCAGGAAATCTGCAGCACAGTCAGTTTCAGCTAAGGAACAAACCAGACTATTACAGGCTTTACAGTGTTTATGACCTGTAACTCTGGATAAACTACCAATCACTGTAGTCCAAGCAGCAAATTGAGGATCAATCTGGCACATGTTGTTGCTGAATTCTATTAAACATTCCCAGTGATCAAAGCTTATTTGACATGTCAGAGAGATTGAAGGCTCTCTAGTTTCTAAATGTTCATGAGCCTCCAACATGGTAGAAGCTGACTGGAAAAGTACAACAGCAAATGTAACTGAAGCCAAGTCTGACAACAGCACTACACTTATTCAGAAGTTTTGAAAGCTCACACTATGGAGATGGAATTGAAATATCACTCATTTAAGCAAAGAAGCGAAACAATTCTGATGCCTTTAAGTGACTACATTCCAGAAAACTGAGATCTTTGAAGACTCAATTGAAGATGTTAGACGTTTGCTTACAAGTAGAACACTATTGCAACATGACCAGAAAGTTCAAATTTGCTTCAAAACCTGCAGAAAGCTGGACTATCATTTGACAGCTAAAAGCCAAATGAGGGAGAAGTGTTGCCACAGCATGGATAACTTTGTGGACAGAAGGTAACTAATTGTTTTACTTGCAAGTATTTTATTTAAGACAGCACAAGAGACAACTAGGAAATAATATACTGGAAGTTCTGTTTCTTAAAAGTTCCTGCAAGTATTGATTAAAGCCAATTATTTTAAGTCAGGGCCATCTTATATTTCACTGCTAGTTTTCTTCACTGGGTGATAATGGATGTACAAATCTAGCCAGTGAGTTCACACAGTAAATTTCAAAACCACATCCAGTTCATTTTAAAGGCACAGTACACTTAATGTCAAGTTTCCATCACATGAAGTGCTTAGAGATGAATTCTTGAGTGTATATTCATTACAATTACATTAGTGCATCCAAAATCTTTTAAAGTCTTGTCAGTCAAATGGTTCATTGAACTCCTGAGAAATTTTAGTGAGGATGTGGCAGGTGAAGAATAATTCCGATTATGAATGCTGACAGTTATTTAGTGCTTGTATGAAAGAGGGTGACAGCAGATGTCTGAAACAACTTTTGAACTCTCCCATAGAAGCCTGCTTCTTGATAGCAGCAGCTCGCCATGGGCTGCTTATAAATCTGATTAATACTTGGATTCAAAAAAGTGGTACCTAGTGAATCCAGTTAAAAACAGACAGTCACGAATTCAAAGGCAGATCATGTTATTTCTGCATATAGACTATTTTGACAGGAAACAGACCTGGACTGGGAAGAACCTGGAAATTAATGAAATCCTAGAAACCGGAGACACAGCAACATATGCCTAGGCACTGACCAGGCATCTTGACCAGTGACCCTCTAAGTCCATGTACAAGATGAAGCAGCTACACAGTACAAAACCAACACCTTCCTGCCAATCTTGCCCAGATGAGCAGCAATCTCCCCAGTGGTAAGTTAAGGTAGAATCGATACAGATCTGCAAAACTGGGTTACAAATAAATCTGTACATGATACAGACAAAGAAGGAAGTGAATTACCACAGGTTGAAGCTGAAGATGAAAAATTAACAAAACCCACAAAGAAAGGAAGACATGTGAACAGCTAACTTTATTCAGATTAGCTCATGTAAGTTTTCCACCAGGGCAGCCACAAATAAGTATGCTCCAACTTCCTGCTACCCTCTGGGTGCAGCTTCCAGACAGTCAAAATCAGGTTCCACCTTTTGTTTGAGTTACCTGAACTTCCTTCAAATAATTCTCTGCAAGTTTCCCCAATGGTCATGTTTAAATAGTGTTCAGCTAATTCTAGTCAAAGGGAGCTCAGACTGCCTAGTCAAATTCCACTACCTACTGTCAACTTTTGAATACATTTGTGTCCTTCCAAACATCTCACTGGCAGCAAATGGATTGGTTGGTATTAGTTGAGCAGGCCTGACTGTATATTTGTAGCTCATGATAACCTACAGACATTCTTCCAGGTTGCTACAAACATTTATGTTACTGGAACAGTTGGCACAGAAGGTTTGTTAAAAGACTTCAGTTTTGTTTGTTCCTGTAAGAGCCCAAACATCAGTTCCCTGTGTTCATGTGTTAACTAAGCAACTCACCAAGACTTCCTCAAATACTGAAGCTAAATTAAAATTCAGAAGTTCCCCAGAGCCCGCTGTTCTGAAATACTGCAGGAAGAGGCAGACTGTTCTTGAAATAACTTTAGTGTTTGCAAACAGGACATAATAATTCCCCCACATTTTAATAGCTACTTAACAATTAGTCTTATAAAAAGACTACCTAAATTACATTTCCATGGGCTTGCATGGACTATAGTGTCCCTCAGGTAGCATTAGAAGCTTAAAACCCTGTATTTGTAAACATTTTCTCTTTCTGAGTCTGTGAAAGGATATCTGAAGATTTTTCCAGCTTTATAAATATAGCTCAGTAACTATATAGCTAAAATAGGATTACTTTACAAAGACAACGTGAATGACAAAAATATTTATGAACCGTGTTTATATAAACATATTGGCTTGTAAACAAGTTGACAACATTTACATTAAATACTGAGAGAAAATTTCAAACTAGACAATTTGCATTAAAGAGAAAAATATGTTAAAAACTAATTGCATCTTAATTATTCCATTAGTTATGACTAAATCAGGCACCTGGCAGTTTCAGAACTGAACTGTACTAAAACACTGCAACAGTGCTGAATATTGTAATTTACACTAATGATTTCCTCTGATAGAGTAAAAGCCACCTCACAGTTACCTGAGGAGTCCCATGGTAACTCAGTGGGGATAACAGTGTGAAAATCACTTATTTTTCATGGACTGGGAACTCACCATGTAAGTCAATGCTTTTGGCATACTTTACAGGGCAATCTCTTATTAGCTGTAGTTTTGTATGGATATGCCAGAAATGCCAGCAAAACTAATGTGAAAGTCAAACTCTTTTGAAAGTATAAATCTCATCCAAATATTTCCAGCAATATTTGCACTGTTTTGCAAGATTTTAGCTAGGTTTATTTATGAATAGAAAAGTCCTACATGTTAAGCATGAAAGTATTTAAGAAAACTTAACAGAAAATCAGAATGAATTATGAAATAGTTACAACAGTTCATCAAATTATACATCAGAAATTTACATACATGTTTAATCATAAAACAATATTTTCTACATATTATTTAAACTCAGCTTCAGTATTTGTTCTCATGAAACAGTGATACTCAAAAAGTGATATTCAGTTTTTTACCCCTTGAAGTGAGTACACTTATTTCTTCTATTTTTACAAGTGCAAGGATGCTTATTTGGATACAACTTCCACATAGGTATGACTTTCAACATAACTTTAAATTACACTTTTTTCATCTTGAAGGCAAAAGGAGATCAATGGTAATAAACAGACAGTTCATCATCACTCATGTCTGAATCATCATCATCCACTTCACCTTCAATGACTGATTTCTTGCCTTTGCAGCATGAAACAATTAATCCAATTAAAAAGACCTGCAAAGTTAAAGCAGTAAAAGTTACTGTTAATTCAATTAAGGGGCATGTAAAGGCAATATATGTAAAACAAAATGGCAGGGTGGTGATGCAAATGATGCAATGACAACTACTTAAATTATCCAATGTGATTTAGTGATCTCTGAAGTACTTACCGCAATGAATGCCCAGTTCCCAAAGTAATAGGCAGCACTGAAGAACCAAAACTTATGAAGAAAGAGGTACGTCCGAGTGACAATACACTGATCTAAAATGAAAGGAAATAATGTTGATTAACTAGAACAAAAAAAAAAATAAAAAAATCAGCTAACCCAAATATTATAGGATAATGATTTAACAGTTCTGGAGAGTATTCAAATCTGCAGAACAATTACAGTCATTAAATCTCATTTACTCTCCTCTCCCAAGAAGGTACAAGACCAATATCTGTTGTTACAAAGAGTGACTGTGACAGGTAACACTAAGTTACAAGTTACACAGGTAACCCCATTACCACTGGGTACAATTTCTCCTGCAGATGTGTCAATTATTAACTAGAATCTGTCCAAATGCAACAGGCTTCCCATTTTAGATAAACTATAGCCATAAAGAGATACAAAGCAGATTTTGGATTAAACATACATTTCAGGACTCTGGGAAAAAAAAAAAAAAAAAAAAAAGGTGTTTCTACCAGGATTGCATAAGCCTTGTAAATTAGAGTCAACTACAATGTTGAGTCATGTAGGCCAAAAAGCCCCAATATGTATTGAGACTTTTGCAACCCAGATAGCAGAGGACTTATTTGTACCCAAAACATGGTTAAGCCTCACTCCTCTAACATGTATTTCTTAATGTGGCTGCATTTTTCCTTTTTACGAGGCAGGTTCTAACAAAATTAAGAAACAAATTGCCAAGGCATTTGCAACACTGCAGACAGGGAGCATAAAGGCTTTCACTGGACACTGAACCTGTGACATTTGAGAGATCATGGCAGGGTGACCAGCAGGACAGTCGAGTCAGCTGAACCTCTCCCGTGTAAGGAGTGCATGGAGTTTATGCTAAGGTATAACATGATTTTTTTCTTTACTTACTGTACTTCAAACCTCACCTAAAGCCCATTTCAGAGCAGGAATTGGTGTCTAAACAACTTGAACACTAGAGGCTGTTCTTCCCTCAGGTTGGACCACAGGTTTGGAAATATTCCCCAGATACAGCTGAAATACAGAACTTCCTATTTTCTAAGCTTCTGAGTGATATGATGCTTATATAGTTATATAGTTTGCCTTTCAGCAGCCATCTAAGTAAGAAATGCAGGTAAAGTGAAGATGCTTCATAATTGCAGGTAGTATTGTCAATACCATCTGCAGCTCTCCAGCTGGTTACTTGAATTAAAACCAGCTAAAAGACTTTCAGATGGCTCTTCACAGTAATTGAATTAAATAGATGATGGTAAATATTTTAAAATAGTTTGACCTTGAGAAAACATTTCTATGCAATGTGTCACAGAAGCAGCTAACTAATTTTTACCTATTATTTCTGAACTATTACTAAATAGGTTGACATAACACAACACTTTTAATCAACTTATTTCTCCAATTTAGAATAAATTATAATGAACAACCTGAATTAAGATAACTACTTGTTATCCAGAATGATCACAAAAAATATTACTGGCACATCTTGATCATGTGGAACAGAAATACACATGGAAAGTTACTAAGCCTCTAATAGATTAACTGCCACCACTTAAAAATACAGCATATGATGTAGTGCTGACTAAGGCACAAAGCCAAGATCCAAGATAAAACAATTTTTTAAACAAAAAATGACAAGTACTAATAGCCATTACTACCTTAAGAGTCAACTGTTTTTGTTTTCAGTCCAGTGATGACTCAGTTTTTCAACTAGACAATGAAAAAGATTATATCCCCTGTAAATCCACAGATCAAACTGGGAGGAGAGCAGAGGACCAACATACTAGATGGCAATATTTAGGAGAGATCTATTTTTCAAGTCCCTTCAAGCAGTCCTCAAGGTTTAACAGAGGCAGAATCCTGTACTTGGAACAAAGAGACACCATGCAGAAGTGCAAGCTGGGGATTGACCAGATACAACTAAATAATTGGAGAAGGTTCACCATCAGCATAGGTGAACACTGAGCAGCTGTCTGTGGAAATATTCGGAGCTGGATGGACCTGAGCGACCTGCTCTCCTTGACCCTGCCGGGGTGTTGGACCAGACTATCTCCTAATGTCCTGTGTGTCCTTAAAATCATTACATGAACCTAGATGTAGAGACAACACAGATCTAACAAACAATGGCATTTTTGATGGAAAACCTAAAGTGAGAATGTCATCCACAGACAGATAAAGTTTACATACCCAAAATCAAGCAGAAACTAGTTTTGCTTAAAATATACTTAAAACTACTGCCAAAAGAAAACCTGCATCTTTACTGTGCTAAAACATATAAGCACTGCATAGTCCAAATCCTAAACGTATTGAAGACATGGCTTCAGGTATCCATGAACACTTATTTCATACAGCTTTTCCTGCCAATTATTCAAAAGCTGTGTTGCAAAAAACAGCTGCTGCTTACAGTTTCTAGGTATAGCTTTGGTCACAGACCAAGTTGTTGAGATGGACCACACAAAGCAAGCTTCAGCAGTCTTCAGATACTAGCAAGTATATAAAAAGTTTTGTAATTTCAAGTTTCCCTTTTTGTCTTGCACCTATGATCTCAACCAAATCTCTTTATCAATATTTCATAGTGTTAAGGTCACTCAAGGACTTCCAATGTCCACAGAAGTTTGTTAAAGATTGTACTTCACGTATTATTTCCACAGCTTTCTCTGGAAACAGATTCATGGAATGGCAGCAACAGCTGCCTCAGCCACAAATACAGTATTTCTTTGTTTTCTTGTTCGTTAAACAGGGAAAAATGACTATGTTTTTTAGTACCTCTTACTCAGCAGTTTCTACAAAAGTGGTTTCTTGCATATTCTGTTTGAGCACATCCCCACTTATTCCATATTCTTCTCTGCTGTAAGATGTATACATACACACAAAAGTAATAGTAACCCCATTCAGCTGTTGAGCCTGCCTTTGCACTTCAGTCCTGCTCCTCTGCTGCTGCCACTTCACTGGTTTCACAAGCTAAAATTAATCTCCCATACAAAGCTTCTACGAATTTTGGGTTGTGGCATCCTATACCAGTTACTTTTTCCTTAGCTAACTTTTCCCAGCAATTGCTTAAATCTTCAATTCACCACTCAGCTTTCGTAATAATGCACATATTAAAGAGCTTCACCACCACTTGCTTCAAGGTTAACTTTCCAACAAATTTACATCTTTGATCTCTTTTCAGACTGGAAAGTATATTGGAAGACACACTACTCACATATAGCAAGGATCTGAAAATATCTCCCAATTGGTTGTATGTAGCTACAATAGCTGCCCACTTAAAAGAGATGTGAACCACTAAGCTTCCAACATTTCAAGCTGACAGCACTTTGAAGCACTACAGTGCACCAGAAGCATGAGTATCAAACCACTCAGATGTTAAACAATAGTTTGCAGATCTTAAAAGACTGCTGATAGCTATGTCTCACATACATGCACAAAAAGCTGCCTGCTGTCAATTCCCGGTTGTTTGGCTTTGGTGTGGGCTTTCTTTGCTTAGCTGGAAGTGGTAGTGAGATGGCATCTAAAACAGACCCGTGGAGACCAAAAGTCTAGCTGGATAAAGTCTAGTCCAAAAAGCTACCTTATTCAAGAAAACCTGCTCAGTTGGTTTGGAATCTAATCCTGACAAAGGAAAAGATTTAGCAGGCTAAGGAGGAGCCAGGAACTTGGCAGCCAAGGAGTAATGAGGAGCCTGGAAAAGCTATTTGGGACAAGCTATCATTTAGAAGGCAAACTCTGCTTCTTTCAGTGCTTCAAGCTGCAGATAATTTGTGTATGAGACTTCACATGGTATATTTGCAAATCAAGTACAATCTGATACAAAACTAGACAGCCAGAAAAGCAAAGTAATCAATGTAAATAAGTCTGATTTTATAACAATTAGTCAGATCTGATTTTGTAACAAAGGTTACAGTCCTGGATAACCAACAGCTATTTTCAGTTACTTTACACTACATGAACAATTGCAGCAGCCACACAACTGCAGCAGCCACACAATTTCTTGATGATAATTACACATTATGAATGTTTACATTAAATGTCTCAAGAATCTGCAAGTCCCATCAGGGCTAGCAGGGCTTTATAGCATAAGGAGGCTTCCAAGATTCTGTGCTGAAAAAAGAAAAAAGTTTCTGAATGCTAAATAACAAGAACCATGTCCTACTGAGCAATCTGGGTCACATAACTATTTTTTCCAACAGTCAGATTTAAACAAAGTGACTTGTATGAACAGGATTTGCATTCGTGTATCAATGCAGGATTTAGTTGTAGAAAGAGGGTTCTGGATCTTAAAAATCAGCCAATCACAAACAAGCTTTACTTAAACATAACAAGGGTTGTCACCACTTCCCTCTATATACTCAAGGAGTCTATCAGTCCTGTTTTGGCCATTTTAAATTTGGAGCTCATCTTCACACATGGTTATGGCATTATAATGCAAAAGTGCACCCAGCTATAAGGCTTCTATTTCAGTTTCTCTACAGAAATTCTGTGAGGGTGCCAAGATTTGCATGTATTAACAGACTAGGTGAAAACCATTTAATGAGATTTGAAGAGCTAAACCTGTTAATCTCATTTTTCATAATTTTAAAGGATAAGTTGATTTTTACATTTACTAAATATCTCCAAGTGAAAAAATACTAATTCTACAAGGTCATGTGTACAGTGCAAAGGTACAGCATTAGCCAATAACATGAAGCCATGTTAATTCCAATGAGATAATACCCACTTTCTACAGGGAAGCAATAAACCCCTAGATCAGCCTGTTGAAGAAAAAAGTGGTTTTTTCTCAGTGTTTTTGTTGAAACTAGACACCTTTTGAAACACTGTGTACAATTTAGGTTAATTATAAACATTGGCCAAATGTGTTTAAACACAAGCCATAATTGCTACTTCTTGCCTCTAAATTGCTAACTAAAATTTGAACTTCTGCAAGGTGCATTACCCAAGTCTCCCTTCAGTACCTAAAGGCAAATTATTCTTGTTTTAAAGACCTCGCCAGTGACAAGCAAAGGCAATACCTTAGGGATGAACATGGATGCAAAATTCCAGAAAGCAAGCAGTGGACAGCATAACCTATCATTTCCATGCTAATCAAAACCTTTCCCATTAGCTACCTACAACATTCTAGAGCATCAGCTTGGCACAAACTTAAAACTTTCACTAGTTCAGACTTCTTGAAACTACAGGACACCACTTGACCTTCAAAGTTAACTAATTTTGTCATGTCGTTTCTACTTGTCTCATAGTGTCTTCAGCTGATTACTTAAAGAAGGATGTGTCCTGTGGAAAGAAGAATTCCTTGATTTCCCCATCCTGAGATAATGCTACACAAAAAGAACTTGGAACATGGGAAGAAAGAAGATACTTTAACAAAATTATCTTGACCTCTTTATATCCTTACAGAGTACCTCATATTCTGTCTGCAGACAGAAGTGTTTACAGGCAGCTGACACTCAAGAAGCATTTAACAAAGCAGAGCAACATCCCATGCTGGAATGCCTTCCTTATTCTCTGGAGAAGAAAAATGGTTATGACTAAAAGAGTCAAACCTAAAAGACCCAATGCCAAGTTCTTTTAAATAAGAAGCTGGATGTGAATGTGATTTTTTTTCCAACAATGATGCTCTGAAAACAACAGCTTTATTCCCATCTTCTTTAGACACAATTTAGGATGGCTGTAATCCAGTCAGGTTTCTATCTCATGGTTCAGAAAGGATTTGCCCAATCCAATGTCATTCATCCAGCCTAGCTGCAGGACATGTCTTAAACAGTGAAAAAGACCATCTCCACAAACTGATCCTTTCTAATTCTATTGGGCAAGCCATGTTTGAAGACAGACAGGAAACATATGTATGAAGCGTCACTAGCTACAGTTATAGATTAACATTTAAATTTTCTGCATGGCTGTTCTTGAGCATGTTACGTAGTGAGTTTATCAGCTGTCAGCTCCAAGATAAAAAAGATTTGATTACAGCAGCAGAAGTAGCTTCTAACATTTCACTGAAAATATTTCCAATGCATGATGCAATTAATGTTTCTCAGTGATTAAACATGAGGTGGAATTGCTACTTAGAGAGGCCAAATATGATACCTTCTTTTGTTAAGAGAACTGCCTTTATTAAAAAGGCCGTTTTGTAGACAGTGTTGGTAGGTTTCTTACTCAAAGGGTTCATTACTTGTTTTTAAGAATGGATGTATACCCCTTAATCCTTTGGAAGGAGCTTCAATTTTTATTCCAGAGTACCGATAATATCAGAGCATTTTACTTGACTGTTGGGCTTAAATCCAACAGGAAACAGAAGTAGCGTGTAGATCCTGGAAAAAAGTGTGCAATTACTTTACTGCTATTTAACATTTCAGAGTACTTAGAAAATGCAGCCTCATCTCTCTCTCCAGTTATGATTACTTGGAGGGAGAAGAGGGGTTGTGGTGGGTGCAGAAAAATTGCCAGAATTGACGTATCTACCACTGTGCGTCAACGAACAGTGCACTACAAAAAGATATTTATGGCACTCTTAGCTGCCCATTGTGGGAATTAAGACAGGCTAAAGGCCTGGGGAAAGAACCATACTAGGGTTCAGGCTAGGCAGAGCACAGAGCAATTCATTACAGGAATGGAGCTGCTGCCCCAAGAGCCTGCCAGGTCCCCAGGTAAGCAGCAGCCAATCAGATGCTGCAGTCACAGGTTTTGCCTAATAAGGAAGTTTCACCTTTTAAGGAATGTTTTCATGTTTGTGTAATGTTATAAAAAGGCTGCGTCCGTTCAATAAAGTTCTCAGCTTCTCTCTTACTGAGTCCATGGTCAGTCCTTCACCCCCTTCTGCGATCATGATTCAATGCGTCACAGCTCATACTATTTACAGCTGCCAAACAGGGCTTTCTGTGGTCAGACCTGCATCATTGTGCTCATCTGTACTGAGTACTTACGGTTATAGGGGACTTCAAGAGTGTTACGCGCAAGTAGAGATTCAGGGTAAAGTACTAGTAAAGGTCATTCACTAAAGTAAAAGGAAACTGGACAAAGACCTCACTAAAGTCACCATTTAGGGTTTATGTGAAACGTTTTGTAACTGTGCAAATTAAAACAATTTTGGTTTCTAATCTATAGTCATACAGCTCTTCATACAAAATTACTAATGTTGAAGGTTCTGAGCCATTTGTTTTTAGTTTCCCTTGTATGTCTCCCAATTTCTCTAAAGGAGAAACAAAGAATATGCTCCTGTTTTGGCATTTGTCTTTGGGGTTCCTTTCCAGCTTGACTAATGTGTACATCTAATCTTTATTCTGGCTAAAATAAATTAAGGTCCTGAATTTCTTGACTTCTAGCTAACAAAAGTGTCTTGGAAGAAGACACAGATCTAGTTAACACAGTTAACTTAGTTAAGACCTTCTTAGTTCAAAGCCTATTCAAAGCTTATTCAAAGATAATCTTTTTTTCTTTCCCACTTGACATGTAGCTCCAAGTCAGTGCAAGCCTATGAAAAAGGCCCAGCAGACAGACTGCACCCAGCATTTAGCAGGCCTTGGGTAAGGTTCATTTCACCAGTGAAAGAAGTGAGCGAATCCAAGGGGGATTCATAGCATGTTATGTATTTAAAGTGCATAATGCNAAACAACGAACAAAGGAGACATTTACCCAACTGTATCAAACACTGAAAATAAATGTCTTTCCTATAACAAATTTATTGAATTTACTGCTTCAAAAGACTACTTAAAAAGCTTTTAAAAAGTCTAATTTAACCAGATCACATAACTCTTGTGCAAGTTGTTTAAATGTAACTAAAAAAAAAAATGCTTTGAGTTGTAATATGCACCCTACCCTATTATTTTTTGGCTTCTGTTCTGTTTCATGCAGTTATGCTACTACAGACTTTGACATAGAGTATAAAAGATTCATCTCCTGCATACCAGGAGTAGAGACAAGTTTTTCTCCGTGAAAACAGACAATATAATGCTAAAACACTACAAATTATATATCTAGCTATAAATACTTGAGAGTGTGTTTTTATAAGACGGCATTTTAACTGCCTTAAGTTTCCCTAGGAAGCGTAATTGTCCTTTTGACCAAGCCAGACACTGGTTTGAAACACATCTGTAGGAAACACTGCCCTTTAAAGCCTGAAGGTTTAAAGGCATTAAAATTTTTGAAAGCATTGGCTGTTACAAGAAGATCAGATCAGGTCTATTCTACCAGCTCAGACAGGAAAAAATCTACTTAGTAATAGCAAGTAAAGATCATATCTATAACATATAACACATCAGATTGCTATATGCTTATTTATCAGCACAGACAATAAAAGCTCATAGTTTGTTTCATGTTTAAGAAAAAACACCTGTTAGAATTAACTCAGTTTAAATGCAACAAAGTGGAGAGAAGACAAATCAATATTTGTATTTAGTTCCAGTTCAATGGTTTACATAAACCAGAGAAGGCAATTCAAACTGCAAGTGCTATCCATGCCACTGAGTAAAAGTTATTTGAATCTATTTTTGCCCATGCCTAATATCCTTAAAAACAAGGAAAATTGTATTAAGAAGTCTAGTTTCTACCTCTGAAATAAGTTTCACTTGTCAAGATACTGTCTGATCACAAAAAAGAATAACATCTAAAATAGTTATTGTCATTAGTTTTGTTACTAGGTATTACAAATGGCAGGTATTTCAAGGCAACCACTACATTTCCACTGTCTAAAACTGACTGGATGAAACCGTGAATAAAGTGTCTTCAGTAATGCAACTTTTTTTTTAGTATTACAAAATAAAATTTTCTTTAATTTATAAAAACACTCAAATGGCCTATCATCTGCAGTTAATACAACTCCGCTTTTTTTTAATCATCACATTAATGTTCACATTTAAGAAATACCCATCCATCTTCTATTTACACTAGGTTAGCGCACGACACCATATCAATACCTTCTCCATCTCTTCCCTATTAAGAAGGGACTCAAAGATCCCCAATACAACAGCACATTAATGATGACAAACTAAAGCCATCATTTACACAGACCAACTCTTGTATTCAGCACATCTGGAGACTTGTTTTAAGCATCAGCTGTATTGCTTCCATTAGTTAAAGTAAATTAGGAAAGAAAAATCAAAGTATTAAAAGTACTCAAAAATCAAGTATGGGTGCAGTTTCGTAAGTTTATGGAAAATGGGGTTGGACTGAAATAATTAAGCAACAAAATCTGAGGAAATCAGACTATTTTAATTTCTCACAAAAGTCAAGTCTAATAAGCCTTATCCATGCCACTGAGTATATTCTTCTCCCAGCAAATACTAGGCAAGTCAAGAAGCTGTTCACAAGAAATAAAAACCTATATAACTTGGTCAAAGTGACCTCATTTCTAAAGACAACAGATGTTGTTGTTCTAAATTCTGCCAAAAATAGAAGTTTCTGTTTTTAAACACAAAGATAGAGCAGCTTGATTGTGAGTTGAACAACTATATTTGTCAAAATACAAACCCACTTAAAACTGCATTAATCTAAAAATAGCAATCACAAAAATGGATGAATGATTTAAGTATGGGGGAAAACAGGAGACAAATCCATCCCTGTTAGGAAGTGTTCTGAACCACCAGGAATAAGACTAACACATACATACTAAATTTGAAGATGGTGTAAATACAAGGGAACCACTTTGCAAAAGAGACCATGGCCTAACAGACTATGAAGAACTAATGGTCCAGTTATCTCCACTAGTACAAAAGTAGTTTAAAATTAAGTATAATCTTGTCCAATAACACAACTAGCAAAAAACCTGAGGAGCTGTTAAGATCTTCTAGCAGCAGTCAAAAACCAGGAGTTACAGAATTCTAACAATAAGAGGAGAATATGGGACATCTATTTACCTTTTCTATCAATCAACAAACACTACCAAACATTTTATAAGTATATAAATGCACACATAATACAACTGCTCTTCATACAGAGGAGTTGAAAGTTTGCCAGAGTAAGAACAATTGCAAGCTTGGGTCTGAAAAAATCTGGACCATTCTGAAGGCCATAAATCTTTTGCTGAGATCAAAGCAATCAATATAATTGACTGTGACCTTAAAGAACAGTATTAGTATTGCAATGGCTTGTGGAATTCAAACTGTTTCCAACTGTGAAAAAACTGTTTATATGCAGAGGGAAAGGAAGGTGAAAGGTAACATGGCAAAAAACAAATCCAGCATCATTTCAATCAGTTTGTATTTTTTTAATGAAACCAGGCTAAAACTCCCTCAGAGCTTTACTCAAGTTTCAAAAACATATAAACACCAAATAAAGTGTAACTAGTCTCTCCAAAAAAAAAAAAAATGAAAAAAAAAATCAGCATTAAGACCTGCATAGCTGGAAAACCAAGGAACACTCCAGAATTACCTATCTGCTTGATAGTCACTACTCACAGCTCCAGAATATATCATAATATATCTTCTGCCCAAAGGTCAAAAAGGTACAGTTAGTAACACAAATGAGCAAGAGTGATACTTGATATTATGAGGGACAATAAATTAGGAGGATTACAGGAAAATAATTTAAGAGGTCTAGTTCCACTGGTATTGTTGCTCATGGAAGAGCACATGTTTACCTATTTATAAAAATTTCATAACTCTCTTATCTGTAAAGTTCCACTGAGAATTTCCAGTTCCGCTAATTTCAGATCTTAGTTTTCCTGAGTACATCGAAAAAATTCAATAGAATACTTGTCTGGACATTTCTATGGTAAACCTATACACTGAAGTGATACTTGCCATACTAAGCTGTTCGCCAGCTGGGATTTATTTTCAACATCTTGTACATACACATTAAAGCAAATGAGAGATTTTAAAGCTAAGTGAAACTTTGTTGGCAAAGGGTTCTACTAAAAATAGCCATTCCTTCAGATGAATCAAGTATGCTTTAAGCAAGCTTTTTTTTGGACTTAGCTACATATCAAAGCTTATTATTCAGCAAGCTATCATGTATTAGACCAAAGCAAATGAAAGCCATGAAGAGAGAGATTGAGTTCCTTATTACAAAAAACCATGCACCTATGACATTAGAAATACAAGAAATAAATATATCTAACTTACCCTCAGGTGCATCTGCATCACAGTCTTTAGATACAAATGTCACATTCCTTGGCTGGCCATCAATTGTCTGATTACTCTGCATTATAAATATGGAGAGTTAGTCTACTAGCAATGTTCTTCCCACGATAGTCCCCAAACCAAATACATTTCCAAGTAAGTTTTTAATTTTATCAAAACTGCCTTGACAAAACTCTTACATTATTTAAACAGACTGTTTTTTGAACAGTATATGCAGAGTAAGCTGTAAATGGTAAAACATGAAAATTTTAAGTATCCTTTAATTTTAAAAAATTATAGCTTGTGTTCTTTTTCAAGACACAGAAACCAAACTTCATCTCTGAAATTAAATGTTTTAACTGTCCATAAAAAGAATCAAAACTCAACTTTGGTGCTAAAGACACCATGAAAATGTTAGGCTTCCATAATGACACCAAACGCAATACGCTTCTGGTCTAAAGGCCAGATAGTAATATCCAACATACTTAGACAGCCAGAGTGGAAAAAGACAAATTATGCTGAAGTAAACAATTTAGAACCCAAATGTGCCTGCTTAAGTGGCCTAAATCTTTGGAAACCCAATCCTTTCAGAGGCTAACATGAACTCTTTATGTACCACATTTTTGAACAATCAGTGAATCATTTTAGCAGAGTCCAATGCAAATCCTTTGCACTACATTGATTTCTTCATAAATTAGTTCACTTTAAATGGTCTCATACCTACTTTCAGCTGTCACCTTCATGATTTCCTAAACAGAAAGCTCTCTAAAGAAAATCAGTAAAGGTCAACACCTTTTCTCCTTCAGACTGGAGGAAATATTCCTTAAAACATACGGGTAATCAGTACAAGCTGGTACAGAAAACTGTCTCTGACAGCTTAATTGAGAAAGTTTATCAATATTAAGCAAATACAGTCTTCACTGTGAACATTCAAGAGAAACAACCAAGTGTCTATCCTAAAGGATCCTTTAGGATAGCAGCAGTTTATATGTCCAGTTAATTTTGGTTCATGCAAAGACAAGGAAGTGTGGAGATCACTACTGCCTTAAAAAACATGGATCCAAAACGAGTATGATTAGTCCCAGGAATCAGGAGGTTAAGTGGAACCAAAAGTAGGAGGATGTGTAGATATGTACAATGCATGGATAGAAACAATAGGGTAAGCAGAGAAGACATGAAATTTCAGTTATTCAGTGTACATTTAGTAGTGGCCCATCTCCAGGATACATTCCAGCTGGCTGTCACCATTACAGCTTACACTGCTCAGAGTACCTCTTTCCAAGAAGAATATTGTACCTTGTACAATTACATAGGGCATACAAAACCCACAGAACAATCAATCACAGCATGGCCATTTCAAAATTTTCACCTTTGTAATCTTTATTCACTTCAGTATTTTAGTAGTATGGTTTCTCAAATAGAACCTAGGGGCTTTCTTTGTTAACATCTATGCTTTTTTCTAGGTCTTATATTACCATTGTTGTCCATGAACACTCCTGCAATTTTAGATGTTTTTAGCACCAGTAATGCCAGAGGAGAACTCTTTTGTTGTGTTATCCCATCTAGTCCAAGGCTGAAAGCCAGATGCATCAAGGACAAGCATGAGACAAAACCAAGCGCAGTAACTCAAGCATGTGTGCTATAAGAGGTGACACATTTTGGATACTTAACAGCAAGCTATCATGTAACAGGTTAGGTTACAGCCTGTAACATCAACATAATTTGCTCCTGCTTATATTCAGGACCAAGAAATTTGAAAGACCTGTTTGCACATTTGGCCATCTAAGGGATACTTCTGGATTCCTGGATACTTCTTGCTGCTGACAGAGACACTTAGGGTCCTGCAGTTCAGCTCCATTCCTACAAATTATCTGTGTGATGGCTGAGGAAGGAAAGTAACTATTCTCTGGTTAAAGACCAGAGCAGTCAAAGTCTCAGCGTCACTCATGGCAAATGCTGGCCTTTTAATTCCTGTCTGGGTCAGTCAAGTCTTAAAGGTCCACTAGGTACAGACATCAGAAAGCAATGGTCTTTCTTTCAGATAAATGTGAAATAACACGTGGACTAGTTGAACAGAAATAGCAATTATGCTTGAGTATGGGCAAAGTTGTGATTTTGCAAGAAAGTTAAGAAGGTGGCCTGGGTGGGGATAGAACTCTGTGAAAGGTTATGGAGAGACCCATGGCTGATTACCAGATGTTACAAATTGTCTTAAGAGGTGAACCCAAGCTATCCTGGGTGTTTGAAGAGCTATGAAAGCTGACCAAAGCTCTACACAGGGACTCAGTTAGTAAGGCCACTGTATCCAAAAGAAACTTTCAAAAGTTTCCTACAGACAGCATAGCTGAAGGCACTTTTGATGAATTGGGGTCACATGCTTTGAACACACCAGCGGTCAGAAAGTTAATAAAGCTAGCAGTTCAGCTCTAGCTAATGTTAGTTGCCTCACAAGAACTCCAGTTTTCCACACATATTCAGTTAAAAGGAAAAACTGCCAGCACTTCCAAATTAAAAGTTCTTGTGAAGAGTAACAGTCTCCAAAAGAAACACTACAAAATTTAAACAGGAATTTAACCTAATGTTTACTATAGATTTCAGTTACAAATTAGTTTGACAGGTTACCGAATTGGGAATTACTGTAGAGCAAAGCAAAGGGAGAAGTGCTCTTACACACTGTCTTGCTGGAAGCCACCAGACTGTAGTATATATGTTTATCAGCCCACCCATCCACTAACCTGACTTGGAATAATCCTTATTTTTTGCTTGTTTTTCTTTTTTACACAGTGCTGGTTACTAGTGATGTTACTTGAAATGATGAAATTGACTGTGGTGTGTGAGCACAGTGAAAACCTAGACTGTCCAAGTGACTTGGTGCATACAGCTCATTATCAGGAAGGTTGCCCTGCTCCCGTGTATGTTCCTGGACACTCCTACATCCATAATCACTGATTTATAACTCTTAAGAACCTCTTCATTGCAAACATCCACAGAAAAATCTGCTGCTCCTCATCATTCCCAGACACCATCTCTCCTCATTTCAAAGTATAAAAATCTGACATGCAGTTGTCAGGGTAGTCGGACAGAAAATGTGTCTGGTACATTCTGAAAGACTCTTTGAGAGGATGGTGTCTCAAGACATAACAAGTAGATTACATCTGGACTTCTCTGGCATACCAAGTTATTTACCAGTGTACTCTTTATGTCTCATATTATTTCAACAATAAAAGTAGTTTCTACTCAAGTTGTAATATGCACTTTAGGCACAGCTCTTTGAAATGAAACATAAGCAGCTGAAGGCCCAGAATGGCTGCCTTGGCCACAGCAATTCTAATCCTTTAAATGGAAAGTTATAGCTCTACTCAACCATTTCAGCTAATCCCTCTTGCAATGCTGACCACGATTGTATGTCAATAGTTGTAAGAATGACACAATAGCCTTCCTACTGCTGTGCTCTATTCTCTTGACCCTTCTTAGTTACAAACCAAGTACTTATCTTTGGATATGACTTGTCATAAATAGGTAACATGCATGTGTGTTTGTTTAGTCTCAATCCTTCTGCTTCCCTTGATATACACACATTTTATTTTATTCATAAAGCAAAACAAACTGCTAGCTACAGCTTTTATTGTTTTTCTCTTCAATCTTCCATGTTATCTGCCAGCTTTATCACAAAAGATTCCTCTCTTGGGTCACTGCAAGGCCTAAAGACTAGTTTGGTAGGACCTTTAATATAATTGTCTGTCCCACCCTTACACCCACAATGGCCCTGCACTATATTTGGATATATACAATCATTCTACAACATAAAAAATTGAACTGCCTTTTGCAGGGACTTGAACTCAAAACTGATTCCAGTATAGCTATATGATGTTTTAAGTTACACATATAGTAAGCAATCGTGCCAGGAGTTTTGTGTAAACTCACCACATAAGCCAAATGCTTTCCTAAACTTACTTTCAGCTTAGTTTTTTGCTGCTACTACTCTAATTCTGACAAGTTGAGTCAATTTATAAGTGCCTAAGCATGTTTATTTTGTATTAGTTATATCTAGCATAAAATCTAATAAAATACGTTACACTTCCTAAATACGAAATATTCAAATCCCCTACAGTGATTATATTACTGTGCTTGGATTGATGAGGATGACCAATTGCCCAGTACCAGACAATTGAGATGTAAAGACAGTAGGAAAGTAGCATTTATTGAATCCTCCATTTCCTGCAGTGACAATTCTACCACATCAACACAAAACATTTAAGTTGATCAGGTCCCTGATCTCTCGCACGTTTAACACTACAATTTCAATTTCTCCTTGTAATCCTTTTGTACCAAATACTTTGTATTCACTATTTAAACTGAAAGAGCTGATTGAGATAAATCACAGAATTTACAAAATAGTTACAGTTGAAGAAGGTTGGTGGGTATTTTGTTAGGTTTTTTTTTCTTTTTAAAGTGGTGTGTTCTCCCAGAGGTACATCCTCCTGGAAAACTAACCAAAGGATTCCAAATGCTCAAAGCAGCATAAAGTTACTTCAATCTCAATCTCATTTAAATCCCTTCTTTTAACCACTCTGGCTCAACAATTTTGTCTGTGAAACTTAAAACACCAAACAGCATACCAGGAGATCTTGTCTTCATTGTGCCTGAATAAGCAAGCAGTTCACAACCTGGTCAGTTATCTACATTTGCAAGATCAGATCTAATGAAGTCTACACCTGTAGGATACCAGACCTTAATAGACAGAGGTCCATGAAACCTCTCAAGATTCTTATAAGTAATGTTGAACTTCACCATAAATATGCAGTCTGCCACTCAAACTAAGATGAAATACAATAATTAAAGTCTTCAGGTAGAAAAGATGAAAGACTTAAACCAAAACCTTTAAGTACACAAATGTGCATTAACAAAAGCAGAGACTAAATTTTAACTGCTTATTTCTGTGGATTTTAGAGAGCAGGAACTGCAATAGAGTTTTATGAAGTTGGACAGTCCAAAGTGTCTGAATTGTGATCAATGAGCACAAACTCTGCTCCAGTCTGATGAGTTTCTAATGTAAGAAGTTATCTTTGTCATTCCTCACAAATATGCACATAAAAACTATCATCTGTGGGATAACATTGATTTCATTCAGTACACATTAAAAATAATCCTCAATGCAGTCACTTAGCATACCACTACAAAATCTAGTGGAAGCTGGCAACTGTCTTAAAGAGTAAAGCAAAACTCAAGAGTTTCACACTGTCTGAAGATAATCTAGAAATTAAGCTGTGTAATATGTAGTACAATTACTTTCTGGCTTGCATATTACCAACAGACCCACTAGTATTTAAAAAAAAAATGGCTACAAAATTCTCTTCAAAAACTGAGAATGCGCCTGACTTTAAGAGTTTCTGTGAACAATACATTTTTGGATCAGAAAATTTAAACATAAAATTAAAATAAAAATTACATCTCACCTGCACCAGGTATTTCTGGCTTCCATACATTACATACTGTGGAGCAAGACTGTAAATCATGTAACTTGTATGAAGAACTATCAACAGAAGTATCATACAGAGAAATAAGAGTGCTTGAGGTCGAGTTTTTCCTCGTCTGATTTTATAAAGCTAAAATCAGAAAACAAGTATTAACACAACAAATTTTTTTTTTTCCCCTGAAGACATTTAAAAATTTCTTTAATTCAAATAACAATTTTAATTCTACTGCCAGAAGTGGGAGGCTGCTAAAATGATCCTCTGGCAACTTAATTCCAGTGACTCAAAGCAGGTTTTCAGGGGTATTTACCTAAATTTCAAAGCACAGCTGTTTAAACAAATTAAGTACTGGCTGTATTAATGGTCTAAAACATTTATACACCAGTAGTTAGGAGGAAGATAAAAATGGTGTTGCCTATCACAAGCTGTGTATACTTATAACAAACTGTGTCTTGGTTTGTCAAAGAATATTGTGCCCCTTGGTCAAGGTGGGGTGTCATCTATCACTACAGCAAAAATCAGATCTAGAAACAAAGGAAGGAGTTATGAGAGAGCATTCCCAGGCTCTGAGGAAACTTGCCCACCATATGGTAGCTTTTTGTCCATTTAACATTGCAGGGAACAATACAATCCCTCATCGATACTCTGTAGATACCACTATAGTCTCTAATCCCCAAGGGCTCAACCTGAGGACCATATCAGGTGAAGAAGCTGGCACACGAGGGGTAAGTGACAGCAGACCAAAACCAATACTAATCTCACAACTCATTGCAAAGACTGATGGTCACTGTTCACAATTTGGGGTGTCACCATATGAAAAGGTGACAGTTTTAAAAGGAGAGTAGGCATGGAAATATTTAACCAACTATCACAAACATGCCTGTCACACTATGGGACAAAGCTGCTTTTCAAATACTTTTTTCTCAAATATATTATTTTCTTAATATTTAGATATGCCATATCACTACTGTACTGTTTTACTTCTTACAAAGCTAAACTTGCCTGTCATATTTGTGAGATACTGGATCCAAATCTCACAGAATTATTGATACAGGTCAAAACTAACTCACTGTGAGTGTGTGTGGGGAAGGACAGGGCACGGACCTGCAGGTACCTGGTAAAGCTGCTGTATCACATAAGGCCTGCTGAGAGCACACAGCTGCAGCTAAGAGGGTTGGGTCCCTGAGAGCACACGGCAGAGCTGAAGGCCCTGCCAGGCTGTCAGTCAAGGCAGAGCTGCCTGGTAGCCCACCCACACCATGCCCCTGGAGCCTGTGACTGGCTACAGGACAACTCACTCTGGTCTGGAAGGCCCTGATCAGATATCCTGCCTGGAAGGGAAAAAATGAACTATATAAATACATGAGACTCCATCTGAGCTTCCTCTCTCTTTTCTGCTGCTGCCTACACCATGTGAATCATCAAATCTTGTTGGTAACCATTTTTCCTTTCCTTTCTTTCCTTTCTTCTTTCTTTACTCTTTTAATCCATTTTCTTCTTTTATACTTTTCCTTCTCTTGTGGGTAACTTAAAACCAATGAATTGTGTTGTACTAAAGCTAGTATATTAATTGATTGTGGTGGGGTTTTTTCTTGTGGAATGGGTTTTTGTGCTGGATGTTTTAGTGAAATATTCTTTGTTTTTTTCTTGATTGTATTTTACTCCTGTAAACCCTTTTGCCAAAATATGTTATTTTCCTCACTAAATTAAAAGAATTTCTTTTAGAGAAGAGTGTGTGACTCTCCAGATGCAAATCTGAGGTTACAACAAATCAAAAGGCTTTTAAAAGTCTTAAATAAAATGCAACCACTCCGGGCAGCTTATGGCTTAAAATCTGGAGTGTAACAACATCGATGGCAAATCAAGTCCTTCTGACTGCATGTACATTTCAGATTTTGATCATAAAATTGACTAATACTTTCAGTATCTCAGAATCATATGGCTTTAACTTATAAAAGTCAGAAGCCAAAGTGATAGTGATTAGGCACTTGAAAAAGAGTCAGATGACTGTACTGCTCAAACTGAAACATCAGTTTTGGTCTGATAACTTAGCAAAACAAAACACCTTTCAAAAGCAGTGCAAATTGTACACTAGGCTTCTAATATTCATTAGACATACAGACATTGGCAACATCCTGTATTTATGAAGCAGTACATATTCAATAGCACATATTTGTTAAATATCTGAGTATTAGAAACTAAACTCTTAAGTCATATTTACCCTTATCCAGAAGAACCATATACCCATATTTCGAATCCCTGCCATTGAAGTGAAGATAAAGTACATAACAATAGTTGTAATGAGAATATAATCAAGTGGAAAAACCTAGAACAAAAATACAAGTAGTTAAAAAGACAAGGAAACAAGTTTTTCTTCCACTTATACCTAAATAAGTAGTTTCTACTTATAGCATCTGTGGTAGTAAGAGTCCTATTTAAAAGTTTTACATAGCTGGCTCCAAATATAGCTAACATAGCTGGCTGCTAATAGACAATTAGTTTGCCAACTGAGCATTTTTCTTAATTTAAAACTTGCGCTAATTTTGAATCATTATACATTTTTAGGCCAAGAAATACTTAATTCTTTTAAATGGAAAGTCTCAAAATGGAAAGTCCACAGTGGCAGCAATCATTTTAGGACTACACAGGCATTCTATTTGTGACATTTTTCTGATCATATTTGCATACAGAACTTGATTTTTATATTTACATTAATAACAGATTGAGAATACTGCTGCTGAACACTATTTTTCGCAGTATGCTGCAAGCTTAGGAGTTTAACAATTTAAAAACCCTGGGGAAGAATGCATTGTGCTGACCCACTGTACCAAGGATAAGGAAATAACTTGACTAGGGGAGAATAAAGCACCAGCTTATATTAAGGCTTTTCTTTTTCTTAGTTTACCCATGAAAAACTAATTTGTACATGGACTTCTTGCCTTCCAACTCTATGGAAGTTAACAGTATGTTGGGTTTGTTTCAAAAACTAATACCTTACTCTAACAAACATAACTGTACAGAGGAATATATCTTTCAATGTGCAACAAATATATTAAAAAGTGGAAAAGTGCACTTACTTAACTGAAGAGGGCTAAACTATCCAGTACACCAACAATTAGAATGTAGGTAGAGCATGGGACAAAGCTGCTTTTATACTGCGCATAATAACTACAAGTGCTGTCATTTTCCATTGCCACTATGTTTTCATCACAAAGTTAAGTTTCAAGCACCACTTTCCTTCCCCAGACTAGCTTCCACCCAACAAGATTTTCTTATCAGTAGCTAATAACTAGAAGTTAGTAAGGAAGTTGCTTCACTTTTACTGAACACACATGTAGACAATGTTGTTTTAATGAATTACTTGTGGAGAAGTTTGCCTTCTGACAGTTTACCAGGAAACAGAGGAGCCTCCTTACATATATATATCACCAATTTTTTACTTACTCTTTGAAGAACTGGTAACAACATATTCAATGGATTGGTCAGATTAGTTCCTAAAATTATAAATCCTGAGTCGAAACCAGCTGAATGCAGAGCTTTGTCCAAACTGCAAAAATCAGAAAAACTGGGTAAGTACAACGGTTCTCCAGTTTACATCTGACATTCTAAACATTCAGTTTAATCTAAAAGGGCAACTCAAAAAAAAAAAAAAAAGCTGAACAGAGACTGACTGACAGCTTTCTAATATCTATATAGATACACACTGTTTTGCCACACTCATTGCACTTTTTCTGTGAAAGTTACATTGATTTCTGCATCTCCTCATCATTTTAGCTTTTCCCTAGTTTGGGTCATAGACCTTATTTGCCCAGTTTGAAAAATTAAACATGCCAACATTTGAGACTTCTGGTTAGTGTCACTCTGCATTGAAATTCACCAGATCTGCAGCTGGCCATATTGTTTTCAATACCATGAAACAATTACTATGAAATGGACATAATAGATTAAAATATGTCACTTCAAGAATTGAAGCACCTGTTACTCAGCCAAGAAGCACCTATGTGCATCAAGATTCATTCAAGCAATCTGTAGTCTGAATTAAAACTTCCTTAACATATATGCTCAATTTCCCTGCTGAACCAGAACAGTTTTCAGCAACATACAGTCAACTCAAGTTCTTCCTTCAATCTCTTTTAGCCCATTTTGCTCAGTTTCAGTATATACTATTATAATGAGAAATGCAGCTCTAGTGGCAGAAACGTAACACAGAAAAGAAGCGGGCTGACTCTTGAAGCAAACCACCCCAATTCTGATTTTAGCGTAGAAACTAGGTAGTTTAAATGATTAAGGAAAATGCTGAAATGTACTTACTTTGACAAGAACAGAGAGACAGTGAAGAGCAGTGCCACAATGATGAAGAATACTCCCCACACAATCTACAGATAAAAATTAAAAGCAATGTAACTGAAAGTACTTTCAGCTGATGCAAGAAGTGAAGACTTGTCTAGGTTTCAGTAAGGGACTAATGACCTTGGACTACTTCACAGCTTAAACACAAAACTTTTATTATGTTAAACACAGTTCATGTCGATTACATCACATTCTTGAGTGCAATACACAAGCCAACCCCTAAGTGAAAAGTGTCATAAAGAGAAGAATCAAATGAAATCAGTATTTAGCAGTATTAAAGCATTACTTCATTACCTTTAGCAGAAAGCACAACCTGTACTTATTCTATTACATGGGAAACCTTAACTATATATATGCATATAGCTTTATTGGAGGTAATTAGAGATTGGTGCCTTGACCACCACACGTGTGTGCTCATCTTCCAACAGGAGGCAACCTGTGCACACCTTACAAGGAACACCTCACCTTTCCCAAGTCAAAGCTCCTGTCTGTAGTGCTACTCCAAAACACAGTGACCAAATCACCTGGAGCTGGTTTTTCATAAAACTGAAGTAACCAAGCCCAAATGTCAGGTCTTGATTAAGAACAAAAGAGGAACGTCTTTATTATGCCTACTAAACATAGCACTTGAGCCAGAGATTCATTCTAAGCTGTCCTCAACCAGAGCACCTCCCATTGTTTTTCCTGGGCTACAAGCTAGTTCAGGAAACCATTCTCCACTTAGACAGGTTTTCTGCCTCAGAATCTTTTCTTTGGGGAGGTTAGGGAATGGCACACAGAAGCGAGCCCAGATAGCAAACCCATTCAGTTACAGTTCCAACCGCTTCACTGTATTTTCCTATAAACCCTAGTCATGGAATATGATCAAGTAAGCAAACAATTATGTTTTCAGACAGAAAAGGGACCTAGACAGAATAATTTCCAAATTGTACATGCAGGAACACAGTGCATGGTCTTCCACATGAATGGGAGAGTTTCACCATTTAAATTATTTTATTAGCCCCAAAACTTGGCACACAACCATCATGAAGAGGTTAAGAACTTTACTACAGCTGCTCATTAAAGACACTCAGAGTTACAATGCTATTATTGTTCATTAAATTCTGAAGATAAACTTTGATTTGTGAACTCAATATTAGAACATCACTTATAAAACAATATGTAGGCCTTATTAGGTATAGATTTAGAAACTAATATCAAGGTAAGCATTAACTTGTGCATTTCTACATAATTAAGTGTACTAAGATTTTACCTCTCCACAGCAGATTTTACCTCCCACTAGGTATTAGTTGCACAGGAAATAGATGTTTAAAACCAATTGAGGCCAAGAGTCTTAACCTTGCATTACTTGCATTACTTCATTACCTTCTGCCACTATGGCCACTAGACTATAATTCACATCCCCTCTGGAATATGCTTGCCTTCTGAAGTGACATCTAACACTTAGATAAATCATTGGCAGGGGGGCAGGAATCACTCCTTTCCCTCAGTCCCATTAAATATAAGACAGAGGCTAATACTAAAAAAAAAAAAGAATCTTCATTCTACTTTAGTTCATTCCCATATGTCCACAGTACTATTAAGACTACTGAACCATAAATTATTTACAGTTTACATCAATCTATACATAATTCCAAAGCATTAGCTGATTTGGGTCTCTCACAGAAGGGATCCTCGTGTTCTTGTCTAGATTTTCCTCATACTTAATTGACTACAGACAAAACGACACCTCATTCCCAGCACCGACACGCAAACATCATCTGTATCATTTTGTATCTAGTTAAGGGAAAGAGTAAGTATTGCCTTTTTCTTGCCCACAACATAAAGACTAGAATGGGCTATAAAGAACACTACAGCAGGAGCTACATACTCACTGTTGCCTTTTACTTGTTATATAATTCTCCAGACAAACACACAATCTTATGGGACAATATGGCACTGCTATTTATTAGCTTTAAACCAACTACAGTATCTTCAAATATTCTAGATACACTTCATCATGAAAATTTGCAAAAAAATTTTGCTTTGTGTCACAGCATAAATGAGAAGGAGTTCAAGCTCTTGAGAACATGATTACATGCTGAACTTGAGAGAAGAGGACAGTGCTAAATCAAAACCTTTTGTTCTCACAACAGGACTATTTATCAATTGATGCTGAAAAGCTTTTAGTAGTAGAATATGTGAAAACAAGAGCCTGGCTTTCAGCCAAACACACAGAGGAATTTAGTAAGGTCATTATTTTTCAAGAAAGGAACCTTCATTCCATATTAAGAGAAATCTAACTTCCAATGCAAGACAAACTTATTTCCTACTCCCTAGTCCTTTTGAAAACAGAACCTCAATGCAACCATGCATCAACCTATGTTACCTCCTCTGCTACAATCAGTTTGAACTGCTTCATTGCCAGGTCATTTCCTGATACCCATCAGCTACAAAACACAGGCCCCATACCCACCAGTACTCAATCATTTGCTATAGAGCAGCATTCAGAGCTGCTGCTTGTACTTGATACATCACTGATCACCTGTAAGTGTCTGCTTGGGTCTTCTAATCTACAATCTGTTATGCAAGCTATTATGCATACTGCAAACTGCCAACAAAAGAGTGAACTATGCTTTTATGTGATACTATATTGATACTATATGAGATATTTTTGCACATATTGCAAAAATAATGAGTTGAATCAATACTTACTAGTATGACTTACAGTGCTGTCTGAAATGAGGTCCTTGAGCATCTTAATAGAAAGCATCTGCTCAGGCAAGTAATGACACAGCTAAAGCAGAACATCATGGTAGGAACTGGTTTACTTAAAGCTTCGTCTTACATATGAACCCATGGGATTAAAAGACATGGCTAAGCAAAAGGCAAGACAAAAATGTCAATACTGGCATTTCTCAGCATTAAAAATGGAAGCACACTACTCCCAGGTCATAATGGAAAGTTGAATCACATTCCAGGTCATGTCAAATAATTGAGGAATAACTTAGAAAAATCAGAAATAATTTAGAACTATCAACTGATTAGTGTATTTTTCCACTGCTACTGCACATAAATAAGCCACAAACTAAGAAGTCTTTTCTGACATTTTTCATGCAGTTTATATAATTCTCCCTGGTACTCCTCCAAGTTTCTAAACATTCTAACCCTGCATCACTCTTGTTTGAGTTATTCAGAGAACTCTTTGTCTCCTGTTGCTGCTCCCAAATCTCAGTCAAGCTAAGCTATTTCAACTATGGATATTTCCAAAGTGTTAAGATAATCATGGAATTTCAGACTTCATTTACGCTCTTAAGGAGGAATGATCCACAAACAGGTGGTACTTGTTTAAAAAGCCTCAAAAATAGTTTCCAAAAATTGTTAATATTGGCCTTGTAGACAGACACTAAGCTCAACAAAAGAGGTGCTGCTCCAGGCAATGGAGTAGACATTCCTCCCCCAGCCCATTAAGAGGACCATTCTGGAGCAGAGAACCACACTGAGCCCATGGAGAATCCCACACTAGAAAAAGTGGTTATTTTCTGAAGGAAGTTGCAGCCTAGAGAGATCCCTAGAGAGAAGTAGGCGCTTCTCACAGGAACTACAGCCCATGGAGTAGACCCACACTGGAACAGAAACACAGCATGAAGAGGACACAGCAGCAGAGTAGAAGCATTATGGATTGATGGCAACTCCCTATTGCCCATCCCCTCTGTGCCACAGAGTGAGGACAAAAGGAGTGATGTTGAATCTTGGAAAGAGTGTGAGTGGATCTCTTCACACAGATGTCAAAACAGAGCACTTGATTTACTTGTATTACTCAACTAAGGTATTTCTTCAGTTTGTTCACAACTGTTGTGATGTACCCCATGAATATAATGATTGCAATTTATCATTGTTGAGTAGACTTTCATGTTTCACATCCTATAGTCTTGTTCACACACTGAACAAACATAGCTATGTGCTCTGGAGTTTTTTTTCCCTAAAAAATTTTTATACTTATCCCTAGAACAATACCACATTTCTCCTGCTGCTGAGAGTATCAAATAAAAGCATGAGAAACCATAGTAGAGAAAGGAGAACCAGGAAATGTTACATTTTGTAGAAAGAAATTAGAGTAATTCAGCATGACTTGACAACCCCATGCGGACCAATACTCATTTCCTTGGGATCTTCCAAATCTTTCTTTTGACTAAAATTAAAAACTAACAGCTTCAGCTTAGAGTAAACTATATTTTGAGAGTGATCGATTGTTTTACACAAGGTCAAATAAAGCTTACTCTTCACAGAAAAAGTTTTGCCTTTGTTTAACAACAGATCACAGTAATAAAACAAAGCAAGAACATTAGAGGACACTATGCAAAGACAATCTGATTACAGAAGCCTGAATGTAGACACTAAGTTAAGACTGTAAAAGACCTTGATGACTAAGTACAACTCCTGAACATTATTCTGTTATTCTGTTCTGTCAGTCCCACTAAGAGTCTGCAACTTCCATACATGACCATCCCAAACACAAAGCAGAAAAAGGATTTTCTAGTTATTGCCACAAGAAATGGGATTTCTCTTGAAGTGTGAGAAGCAGCCACATTCTTGAACAGTAATACACATGTGGCACTGAAGGTGAAAGTGTAAAACAGTAAGCAAAACCCCAAGGTACCTTCTGCACTTCTACATTCAATAGAAGTATTATCTATGGATATTGAAAAGATTTTTGTCTTTTCTTTAAAGCCATAACTGAATGATTGACAAGTTAAGATATTTTCAAAGACATCCCAAGTGCTCTTAAAGAGAGCACTTTAGCAAGAGCTAAAATGTAATTAAGTGATAGATATTATCACCTTCACAGGACAGCTCTAGTCAAAGTAAACAAGTTCGCTAACATGCTTAGCACAACCTTAGTCTAAGTGAAAATCTGTCAGGAAGAATTATCCACCTGCATCCCTCCGTTAGTCTGTGATTCATGAGTCAACAATTCACAGTAACTGCCACAGTTACTGAGAGAATAAAAAGCATTCAAAGCACAAAAACCAAGGAGACACTTGAATATCATCTTTACTGTAGGTGATAAGCTGTAAGTAACTCATGATATTTTACACTATCCAACAAAAACAAAATGAATGGTTAAAATCCTACAGACAAAAAAAATATATGGCAAATAAAGTTATCAAATTTGAACATAATATGAAAAGTTACAGAAACTACATAACCTATACTGAATGTATTTTGAATCAAAAGGAACCATCCAAACTGTTAAAGTGAATAGTTACAGATATCTGTCCTTTCAATGAAAGGGCTAAGTCTATGTTTGTCACGTATCATAGCAAAATAACTAAGAATTTCACACTGAAAGCTTTTGATCAGCTGCAATTTCAGCCCATTTCCATTGATACTTAGCATTAGTAGCAGTGACAGAGTAAATTGCTTATAGCCCGCTCCCCTCCACTCAGTTTTCCCAAAACCAGCCTACTGCTAAAACTTTCTTCCAGCATGTTGTTGGCAAGAAATACTTTATATGGCAACACTGTTCATAAGAGTTTTTTAAAAACTAAGTATCTACTAAAAATCAAAGTCCAAAGATCAAAGGGAGACCAAGATAAAAGCTTTGCCTGAATAACCATCTCATTTGCACTGGTGAATGATTACTACATTAATTTCTATGTAGGTAGCTTACTATTTATTGATCAAGTGATTCCTTGGAAAGACACTTATTCCAAATGCATATATTCTCAATGTATCTCTGACTTCTGCTGGATACATGTAATTGAGATTAACCTAACTGACAGCTATAGAATTCTTCACATTTGATAGAAAAAATAAGATATTCTGATTTTCTATGGCAGTAGCACTATAGTAGTCGAGCTACAATTTGTTCATTTTCAATCTTAATCATAGTTGAGACAAATTAAAAGGTTTTCCAAGAGCTCAAACAGTATTTGGTATAGGGCTGTCATTCTGTAGTGTAATAGTAAAAAAAAAAGCTGTTGATATTCAGGGTGGTAATTGATAAACTTGACCTATTATTTATATGGAAAGAAGAAAACTGAAGGTTATTTCAAATTAAGTATCAAAAACTGAGAAAAAGTTTTACCTTTAAAGGTCTGATAGCTTCACAGAACTTTGTCCACCAGCTTTTCTCAATAGACTCCAAATGCCTCTCTCTCCTTCGAAGTGTCCTTAATCTTTCTTCTAGTTGTTTTAGCGTCCGTCTATCCCTTGATGACAGAGGGCGGCCATCTCTGCACTGGTTACCAAAAAACAGAGCAAGGGATCAAGAGTCACCAAATTAAGAAAACAAACTTGATTTAACTATTTACAATTCTCAAGAATTTGTAGTATGTAATTCATGCATATATAATTTCTATGCACATCAAGAGGATGAAGTGCAAAAAAGTCAAAAGCTGCAACAAGAGGAATTCCTATTAGGTGGCAGAAACCACTTTTCACAATGAAGAATTGGTTGAATGTACCAGTTTGTTTGATAATTATGTTTAAGAATGTACTTCAATTCTGAGCCTTTAAACACTGAGTGGGAACCATTGCACTCTTGTAAATTGAGTAGCAAATCCTTAGATCTCAGTTACATGTTAATAAGCAACAGCAAAAAACCAGGTATTAGATAGCCAAACCAAAACTGTTTGTAACATTGATGCTGGTGTATAACAACCTGATAAAGAGATTCTTATATAGTAGGAAATTTATATAGTAGGAAATGTACTAAAACTGTATTTTAGAAGTTTTGAAATTCCTTATTAATTTTCTCCCTTATTTTAAAAACAGTCTTCCTGCAAATAGGTAAAAAATATTTTAAATAAATTTCTCAAAGTGGTTACAAGACTTAAGACAACATTCTAGGCATGTGAACACTTAAATTGGAGATCATAATGCACTTTTAATAGGAACACATTTAATAGGAACATATTGACCATACCCTGTATAGCACCACAGTGACAAACTTTTTGACCACAGTCAAGCTCCCAATCTGCAAGTTCAAGCTTCAATTATTTAAGACTAAGGAAATAAAGATGCCAGATGTAATAGTAGCAAGAGATCATATTGCATACTGAATTTTTTCGTTAGATTAAATAGCATACCTACATACTTCTAGTTTTCAGTGTACACTACTCTCCGTAACACTCACTTTCTTTAAAACTTAATGCAAATGTGACTGAACAACTAAGATTTCAACTACAGAATGAGGCAGAATCCTTACCATAGTGCAAGCTAATTTTACTTGTTTTATTAATTAAAGGCCACATTAAAATATAGACATAATTTACTGACTTTCTATTTTAATTCTATGTTAGCTAGACTGAACAAGAAGACCAGTTGCATGCAAATTCTTGTAGTCCAACAAGGTCTTCTGTAATAAGTAATGATCTATTTATCTCAGGTTTCTCATTTTTCTCATATTGATTTCACTAATGGATGCCTTTATTGTTGTACTAGTCTGTACAAAAACAAAACTTCACAATTTAAACTGGGGGAGACTACTTTTTAGATGTCATCATTTAACAAGGTGTTTAGAACTCTGAAGGTGCTCACACTGTGTACACAGGTAAGTCAAGTATCAAGGGAAGACTGTTGGACCAGTTTCAACATTGCTGAGATCTTCTATCACAGAGCACAAAACAGCACAGATGGACTACCAGGATGCAAGTGAGGCATCTTAGTCAAGGCTGTGAAAACACTGGTCAAACCATTATCTGAAATTGGTTGAAAAAAGGGTGGGAGATTTCCCCTATCACCTTTTTTGTAAAGCAGAAATCCTCCCCTCCTTTGGCTTGCAGTTGAAGGTTGTTAGAAGTGTCTTGCTTACATTAGGCACAGAATTCCCATTAGCAGCAAAGCCATCATGTATTTACATGGGGATGTTTAGGATTCAGTACAGATTTCCATATGTATGCGTTTCATAAAGAAATTATTTATAACAGCAAGGTACATTAACTGGGAAGCAAGAATATCTGGGGCTATTATTTATTCATACAGATGATTTATAGTTTGACAAATCTAGCTCATGACAGCTCTATGTGGCAAGTATCCAGTGTTAACTACAGTAAGTATCAACAAATTGGATGCCATTTCTAGCAGCAAAGTGAGATTACTATCTACAAAGCATCTCTTCCATCCAAGCAGGACTGGAAAAATTTTACTTGTTAACACTATTGCTAGACAGAAATAACTACTGCTGCAGGACTGACACAGAGAACCTAATCACTACTACACAAGTGACCATGTTTGTTTCCAAATAAATAACTGCAAGCAATTCGCTTCTTACTTGCTATTTTTTCTGGGACAAAAACTCTCTACAGCATGAACCATAAGCTAGTAAGCAAGCAAAATCATTAAGAAAGTGAAAACAGTGAAGACCATACCTTTGATTTAATCCTTAGTAAATGTTGCTCCACTTCTTCAATACCTTCAGTGTTCTCTAAACGTTCATAAGCTGCACTGGTAGTTCCCTTAATCAAGTTTAGAGGCAAAGCTGACATACCATAAGCCTAAAATAAAAAGGAAACAAACACACTCAAATTTTCTGCCATATATGTTCATCTGATAAGGTTGCTGTATGTCATAGCTATAAGGTATCAGTACTGATGGTTTTTTGACCCCTTCTGCATGATCTAAGAAAACCAGTTTTTTTCCTTTTTTTTTGAGCAAAACATAACAGATATGCTATGCAAATTCCAGTACCCCACACTGATCGAGTGGTACTTCAGTGTCTCCTGATGACTTAGACAGCAGCATGTCTTATAAGCATGGTACACTGAAGATTTATCAGACTGCTTCTCATGTTTTGTCAAATCACATAGCTTCCCAAAATGTTAACTTTCCCACTTCAGATCAAAACCAAAACTTTGTGGAATATAGGAATTTCTAGATACTGAATTTAAATAGTTTTAGAAGCACAGTATACACAGTTTCTTTGCACTATGTTACTATCCGTATTCTTCAACCTACTTTAAAAATAAAATTGGATAGAAAGTACCTGATTTACTAAATAAAAATAAAAAATTCAGCAGCAAAAAGATAGAAGATAGATGAACAACTGAACTCTGTTACATTCCAAGACTGCTTAGATACCCATTCACATCCATAAATGTTGTTGGCATTTAATCCTCATAATAAATTCTAAATCATTCCAAGTGTTTTGTCAGCTTCTGCATCCCCAGTACACCCAGATTTTTCCAATGCAAGGTCTAAGTTTTCAACTAACATATGAAGAAGCAGATATTTGAGGCAAGGTAAAGAAGAAAATGGCTCTATTTCCTCTCTGCTACCCTATGATTCTTATAGATCAAGGCCAAGGTCAGAAGTTTCTCCAAGCAGTTTAGAGACATTAGCCATAAGCCTGTCATTTGTTTATAGTGAATTATATTCTTGAGGAAGACCTCGGCAGGAAGATTCTTTTCTCTCTCAATTACAATTAACATAAGCAATTTTACTAGAGTGCCTGATATATGAACACTTGCCAACTTCTGAAAACAGAATTGTTTATGTTGGAAAAGACCTCTAAAGATCATTGAGTCTAACCTAACATTGCCAGGTCCACCACTAAACCTTGTCCCAAAGTGCCAAACCTACAGGTCTGTTAAATACCTCCAGAAATGATGAAGAGAAGTTCTGTAGGTTTTCACAGGAATATCAAGCCCTCCTTCAAGCACAGCTTTACATTTCATACTGAGAATAGATTTAACACAAATGCTAGTGTGTTAAAAATGCCACCTTACATGCTGTCAGATCACATGAGCTTTGTTTTCACAAGGCATGATTTGACCTGCTTAGAAACCTACTTAGGCATAATAAAGTCTTCACACATTGCACCCAAATCAAGACATTGTCCATTTTTTGGTTTTATTTTTGAATATGTCATACTCCACTACCAACACCCATTTCTAGGCCCATTTAACCAAGAGGTCTTATTTACTATTACTGCAGCTCAAACCCACATTAACTATTTAAATTGGTAACCACTTAAGATCTGACAGAGCCCACAAAATTCAGTTTGACTCTGCAAGCAATAATTTTCCAAGATTTCAATAAAAATTCCTCTAAGTATTAGGTTAGAAAAGCATGAAACAGAACTTTAGCAAGTCTGACAGCCTTGTTGATTTACTATGGAATTAGGTTTCTTCTGTCTGGAGTAACAATTACCAGTAAATTGTTGGAACAATGTCAGTTAAGTTCAACAGACAGCATGTGTCTCAACAAACTGCAAACCCAAGGAAACCATGGTAACTGATAAATCACCTTAAAAAAAATTAAGTGAGGGTGTAAGAGAAAAGTATTTTCCTTCCTTCCTTGAAGTACATATCAGCAAAGAATCCATTCAGCTGGAGAGTTTTGATAACTTGCTCTACTTGACTTTTTTGCATAGCTATACAGCATTAGAATTTGGTGTCCAATAGGCTCTTAGAGCAAAAGGTAGGCTATTAGCTATCTGCTCAGCATTTCAGGACTTCACAGCAGACAGTCTCATTTGTAGCCCAAAAACACAGTTAAAAGAGGTACTTGCAGCACTGTTTACGACTTCCAAATAAAGTTAAACTCCCTTTTTCAAATTTACAAAAGTTAACTGACAATTTCAGGTCTTATGTTAAAGCTTTGTGCTGTAGAAGTGTTAAATAGGAAAGACATCTCTTATCACAGGCCAGTGATGAAAACTATTTCATGCTTTCCAAGACATTCTAGAGATTCTGGATTGAACACAGCAAGTCAGGCATAGGAAGGCCTACTTACAAGATTGAGTAATTTTAGTAAGGAAAATAATTCAACTTATGGTGGACAACTCTCCATAGATGTGTTTCAGTTCTCCCTTTAGAGTATCTTCTTTGAGACCATTAAGTTCTTTGCCACCTACATGAGCTAAAAAGCATTCCCCCAATTCTCTTCTCTAGGCGAATCAAAGAATTCCTTCAACCTTTACTATGGCTTGCTCTCTGCAACTCTGTAATCACTCAGACAAGACTCCACAGGAGCCTCTATGGTTTTCAACAACTGGGGGACCAAAACAGAACACAGTATTCCCATGTGTGGCTTTGGAAGTATCAAATAAAATGAAATAATGGCTATGTTCTTGCTGATGCAAGCCCAGGACAATGTTTGCCTTTCTACTGCAAGGAATACTACTGGATCATGCTCACCTTACTGTCCACTAGGACTTCCAGGTCCTTTTCAGACCAGCAATCCCCCAGCTGTTAGACTCAAGCATGAACTGCTGCTCAGAATTTACCCATTCCAAGAGAAAGCCTTAACATCTACAAACCTGATGTCATTCTAGTTGGGCCAATCTTCCCTGTCAGGGTCCCTATGGTGGCTTTTCATTCTGTTTTATCTACTTCTCCCAGCTAGAAATCATTCTTAAACTGTATGTCTACTCAACCCCACTATCCAGATAATTTCTAAAGACTGACTAGTATTGGGTCTATATTGAACCTGAATACCTTGCTCAGGTCAGCTAGTGATATAACTCTAGAATCTGGGGGAAAGCATAAACACCATCCAATATGATAACTAGAATGCAGGCTACAATTTAACTGAGGTCCCTCCGTGGAACCCAACACATTTCCAGGTGCAGACAAAAACATTCAGTATGTAGAAATGCATATAAGAGACTACTATGACAATAGGCCTAAACAAATTTTACAAACCTAAGCTTAGAAGCAATTAGATTTCAGCACCCAGCAAGGGCTGTTCTTCAAACAGCTACCATCAACTAACACATCAAGTATAGACTCAACAGAAACAGTTTAGAATTAAAATTCAGAGCGTTAAATCTTCCAAGTTTCTACAACGCAAAATACGACTCTCAAAGTGATGCATTGTGTTGCTCTTCTTGCAGATGTGAATTATATACTTGAACATCAAGCTTGCTCTAGTGATAAAGGCAGTCTAAGTTCCTTCCTTGAATACAAAAGATGATAACAGTGAGATGATTATGCAAGTAAGCCTCCCATCACCAGTGTGGGAAAAAAACCACATTGGTCCTTCAAGATAATATATGCAGGAGGAAGGACAGCGAGATGAGTCATCTCACGTGATGTGTCACAGGTCTGAACAGAAGCTATATTAGCTCATTTTCAGGTCTATATTTCCCTTCAGGCTGATACAGAAGTTCAAGGCTGCCCTGGACAAAGTTTTAATCCCCTGGGTTCATGCAAACGTTAAATTATTCATGGACTATTATTTTGGGCATCTGCAACTAAACAAGCAAGGAATGTATTGAAGATAGCATAAGAAAACCAAAGCTGTAACACTAAAGCCAAGAGAGGGCTAAGTCCTGAAACAAACTGGATTCAAAGTTTTTAATATGAATAAAAACAGATCAAAAGAGCCTTTAAAGTAGTTAAGGCAATTTATATACATGAATTTCGATAAAACATGTAATTAATTCTTGACACACACTACTGAAACAACAGTTTCCAACTTACTTTTAGGTATCTTTTGCCTAGAAGTGTTAAGTCAGGTAAGAACCACTGCACCAAAGAGTAAAAACAGGCATGTAAATGTCTGTACACGTAATTGCAGTTTTTCCACACAGGTTCTTCAAAATGAACGAAAGTACTAAACACTAACTGTTCAGGCTGGTATCTGATAATACATTCTGCAAGCCTTAGGCTGCTATCTATGCTGTTACAGGATATCTGATTGGCTTCACTGAAACCACATTTTATCATAGAAAAATCTAAATTCATAGTCAAATCTACTTATTTGAGAGAAGATTCCCCTCTCTTGAATCACTGCAAGTGATCCATGTAAGAGATCACCCAACAGTTTGCTAAAGGGCTGAAAGCCAAATTCTAAAAGAGCTCACTCCTCAGTAAGTACAAGTTAGAGGCATCACTCACAAGCAACTATCTCATCCTCATTTGAGTTTCTACACACAGGCAACACAGTTAACATCTCTAGATGGACAAAGTTCATATTTATACTTCACAGATTTCTTGAAGTAGGTAATCATCTACTCTGAAGGAGCAGAGAAAAAACCAGAACTACCTAGAGCAACAGAAACCCCTGCTTTACCAATCCTATTAGAAGAACATTATAAACAAAACTCTTGAGAATTCTGCCTCATTTGTTATTCACGGAAGCAGTAGCTGGGTTTAAGACAGTAATTTGTCAGTAAAGCAGGAGCCAGTAAGTCCCATGAACACAACTAGTTCAGTACGATTATGCAGTTTTCAGTAGGCACTGAAGAGCAGCCAGAAGCACTCTGTAGCAGTTCTCTGAGCACACTACTGAACCCAAATATACTCTGTGCTCCAGACAGAGCATTAAAATACCTTATGAGACATTACATGAACACTGCTTCCAATTTGCTTAGTCTTCACTTCCCCCACATACCTTTTCTTCCCATCCATCTGCAGCAGATTCAGCTATTCTGTCATTTCAGTTAAGATTTAGAAGGAGGAGCTGCTGTTCCGATCCTTAGTCTCTTGCAGACTCACCACATTACAACATTTTAAACTTGCCAAACTCACATAACCCACGGCCAGACAAGGGAATAGTCTTCCCTATTAGCTGCCTGCTATGACAATAGTCACTCATAAGCAGAATGCAGAACACAAATGAAGTTGCAACAAGTTGTAGAATCATGTTTTACTGAAGTTGCACCAAACAACTACTTTAGAGATAAACTCTTTTGTACTCTAAAGATCCAGAAAGCGTTTTCACCGGAAACCATAACCTCTAGTTTAAGATTTCTAAACTGCAGGAGCTATGAAGGACTTTCACCTAAAAGAAAATCTTAAGGTGGGAACAACTAATCATCAACCCTATCAGCCATAAGCCCAGAAATCAGTTATGAGGAACATAGCAAGAACACATTGAAATCAATACAGCAGATTATTCTAGAAAGTAGTTTAATGAATTAAAGCTAATTTTGAACACCTACTGCAAAAAGCCTGAAACCATCAGACATTATACTTTAAGTTGATTATGTTTCATCTTCTATAGCTGCTAGGTTTAGCTAATAAGATATGTTCAATTGATAAACTTGTGGCTCAAACCGGTAATTCTCCTTGTTAGGGATCAAACAGAGCAGGTAAGTTGTTTCTGATCAGCTTGGTACACAACTGGAACCGTAAATGAAGATAGCTTAACAACTTTTTCTGGTTAAATGTATTAAAGAATTAAACCTGTGATTTCAATAAATTATCAGAAAGTAATTGCATAGCATAGCAGAAAGACTTCCCATTCAATTTCTTTTTAAGGTCTATATATCACGCATGTGGCTTTAAAGTGGCTTTCACCAAGGTGTTTTAAAAGATGTATATCTAATCTTGGGCAAGAAGTGTAGAAATTAATATAGACAAACATTTCTTGCACAGCACTGCCCTCTAGTGAAGTCACATGAAAAAGCCAAATAAAAAAGAGAATTCTTTTATCACTGTATAAAAGGCATTGAAAGTGTTCACAATTTTAAAGATGCAAATATTCAATTTCCTTTTTTCTTACAACAGCTTGGTTCAATAATTCATCTGAAAGTGTGACCATGAAAGACAAAATGTTTAATTCTATCAATCGGACTGTGATAAAAATACACCTATTCAAGTTAAAAACAGCTAAACTAGTTTAGTGTATGCAGTATTTAAGAAAGATTACCATCTATGATTTAATTAGTTTCAATACAAGCGTTCCAGAAAAAAACCTCCATTTAAAGAAAATTTTGGTATAGAAGAGGTTTTTCTATATTCACAGCCTAATTAGCTTCTTGTTTGCATAATGTTAAATATATAATGGCCAGACTTCGCGAACGAAGATCTGAGGAAGGTCTTTGTACACCTTCCAGCCTGCGCATTGGATTTATTTTAGGTGGGACACAGTGCGCGCAGAACTGAGCCCACCCTTTAATCCTAAGGTTCATCTGCCGGGGCCAAGCGAGCTTGGACAGTGGCAGCGAGGTCCTCAGGACGTAGGTGGATTGCCTTACAGGGCTAACGGGCTCCACCTGCCCGGGGAGTTTCCCCGACCAGGAATCGAACCCGGGCCTCGGCAGTTACAGTGCCGTGTCCTTAACCACTAGACCACCAGGGGCTCCCGCATAATGTTAACCATGAAGGAAGTCACATGATACCTTTTATCCCTCACTGCAATTGACATAGTTCAGCTGGTTGTACTGAACACTTTTATTTGGATACAATACACTGTTATCACATTGCTGCTCACAGAGCAGGTAAGTCAGTCCAATTAAGTAGTCTCAAGTGAGGTGCACTGTCAGGTGTCATACCGATACAGGCAACATTGAGCTTGTGTAAGGGACTCCACCTTTATTGAAACTGTACTTCTCTGTGCAGCTAGATTGCACAGTTCTCCTGAAAAGTAATCTAACTCCACAAGTAATTGTCACCTGCTTTCTCACATTAAAGCCATCTGTCTCCATCTCTGGTTATCTATCCATACTACTAATCAAAGACAACAACTGGAATTCAAGAATCTTATTTCCAGAACATCATTAAGTATAGCAAATAGTGACAGCAGTTCATATATCTTCAACTTGTGAGGGGTTAAGGAGAAAGTCTACTAAATGCATCTGAAGATGGCAGACCATCTATTGGTTTATTTTTAAAAGCTCACGCCATACAGCTTGGAAAGTCATTCAACATGTTATCCAGTAAAATCTCAGTTACTTCATGTGAAGTTTTAGCATCCAATCTTCAGCTGCTATGAGAGTATAATTTTTTTAATAACATTGCTATCGAATCATTGATTTGAACATCTCGAATCATGAACAAAATTGGTATGTTCTGTATGGCACTTCTTGCACAACCTGTTGTACACAACATGAATCTTGCATTAAGCACTTGTTTATCCATTTCTCTACTATTCATCCCTATGTTCTCTTGCTACACACCTTCATTTTACATAATAATCTTTTCTCTCTAACATGCACACTGCAAGACTGTCTCACTTATTTGTCAATGCCTCTACACTACAATTTTTCTACTACACACAGTGCACTTAGGCTTGCTGGACAAAACTTCTGTAAAAAAGTTAACTCTGCTTCAGTTGTAATGCTGACCATAACTTTTCCCTAGTTGCCACCTTTTGTATTGCTCCATTAGTCTTGGAAAAGCATTAACAACCAAAGATTATTCTCCTTCAAGCTGCAATTCTAAAAATCTTACATTTCAAATCTACTAGCTATTCCAGTTTAATATCTACAGTTCTCCACGAGAGTGGTAGGAATAAGTCTGTTAAAACAGTCTTGGTTTGCTATTTTAGTTATTTACTACTTCACGGAGAAGTGAACATAATGAAATAATTACATTTCTTTTGTATTTCAGAATTGATATTGTAGTGACTAAATGGTAATGACAATGAATGCTACTGACTTAAGAATTTCTGAATAGCTGTTTGATGTCTCCTTAAAAGAACATCACTAGTGAACAAATGCTTCTGGGGTGAGACAGATTATAAAAGCTTTTAAGCTCTTCGGCTGTTAAGTCAACTGCAGAAAAGTAAATCATGCTCTGGACAAAAATTAGGTGTGAAAAGGTCATTACATTTGTGAGTAGACAAACTTCGATGCTTCCTCTTTCAAGATAGAGCAAAAAAAAAGGATTGCTTTACAATTCCGTAAAAAAACCAAAAAACAACCAAATAACGCTTATTAAATGTTTGGAGAAATTACAAAGCCAATTACAATCATCCTTCAAGGTCATGCTAAATGAGATGCACAAGATCGTTCAAAAATCAATCTGCCTATCATCGTATGAGTAATACGTTATTCTGCCTTGAATTCAAATAGCAATCTGGAGGCGACAACAACTATTGTATTAACACCTAAGGCAATGTAGAACCATTTCAGTGCAAAACACATTAATGAAAGAATAGATGCAAACTACATCATCTGCAAAACTGTTTCAAACTCTCCCTCAGCCAGAACCAGTACAGCACTGCAGGCCTAATTTATCATTTTCTTGTTACTGTTGAACATTCAGAGACATAAAAAGCTGTCAGTATAAATCATCAAGGCCACATATTTGCAGAGCCCCCCGAAGATCATTTGTTCACATTTCTTACAAAATAACTTTAATTATCAAATGCTGTACGTCAGTACTACACATTACTTAATACCAAAAAACCAGCAGACTTTGTGTTTTTAAACCTCAAAACCAGAAAAGCAAGTACCAATTCAGTATTATGCTAAGAATTGAGACATAAAAAAAAAGAATCAGTCTAAATAATGTTACTCAATTAAACATTGCATATACTTAAGAAAAATTATGTCTGTTTATGCTTGTCAGTAAAATTAATGAATCATGTGAACATTTGTAGACTTAAACTTATTATTTCCTTTTAGAAAGTTAAAAATTTAGAATACACATCTTCCCCAGTTGTATCTTTCTTGTCTCTTCGTGGTCTTCCGAAGTGTCAATTAACAAAGAAAAAGATTATTCTTCAGCATAATTCAGCAAGGAAATGCAACATGAAGTGTGAGTTCTAGTATTATTTTCTATAAGACTGTGCTAATAAGGATCAGCTCAAAGTCAGCCAAAACAACGTAACTGCAGCTTTTATTTTTTGACCTCTATTCAAGCAAGTTTGCTTCCTGTAAAACCAAGTTGTAAAGTTACAAAATTATGGAAAAAATAATTTGTATTGCTTACATTGAGAGTAAGTATTCAATACTTCTTGCTACCTCACTCTGAACAGGCAATCTCCCCACAATGAGCACAATTAGCACAACGAGCCTCTAAAAATTGACACCTATCAAAGTATTTGAAAGTTATTACTGTCTTCTGACACACAACAGTCTTGGAAGAGCTACGAGTTATTGAAACATATAACTAACTTCTTTTCAGACATCACTGCATATTAGACATCACACATGTATTAGAAAGAAATTCTTTACAGAGAGAGTGGTCAGGCATTGGAATGGGCTGCCCAGGGAGGTGGTGGATTCACCATCCCTGGAGGTTTTTAAACTGAGATTGGACACGGCACTTAGTGCCATGATCCAGTAAATGGACTGGAGTTGGACCAAGGGTTGGACTTGATGATCTCTGAGGTCTTTTCCAACCCAATTGATTCTATGATTCTACACTGTTTTCAAAGTGCCCACTGCACTTTTCTGAACATTGTACTGAGGTGAATAAATCGTAGTAAGAATCTTTAATAAATCTTTTTTCACAAATTAACAGCTGTGATGGAACAAAAAGTTATCCAACATGAATTAAATGAGATTATAACAGTAAAACCAGTATTGTCAAAATAAATTAATCCAGTAAAGAACCAATCTTACTGTCTTCTCAAGTTTTTTATAGGCTAGAGCCAAGCTTAAACAGAGGACACCTCACACCATGAAGGACAACACAGTGTCACCCATTGGTACCACTGCTAAATCCTGTAGGTCCACACAGACAGACTGCAGAACCCTTGAGGCTGGGAGGGATCTCATAGCCCAGGACTATGCACATATGGCTCCTGAGTATCTCCAAGGAGGGAGACTCCACAATCTCTCTAAGCAACTTGTGCCAGTGATCAGTCACCTTCAGTGTTTCAGCTTGTGCCCTCTGCCTCTCATCCCATTCCTCAGCATCTCTGAAAAGAGCCTGGCTCTGTACTCTTTGCACTCTCCCTTCAGATATTTGTACACATTAACAAGACTTTCCCTAAGTCTTCTTTTTCTCTTGGCTAACAGCTCTAGATCCAAGACTCTCCTCTTAACACAAAGAGCCCAGAACTCCACATCGCCTTACCAGGGCTGAGTAAAGGCAAAGAATCATCAACAACCTGCTGGCAATACCCCTCCAAATGCAATTCAGGATACTACTAGCCTTCTTTGCAGCAAGAGTACATTCCTGGCTCGTGGTTCACTTGGTGCCCACCAGAACTCCCAGGTCCTTCTCCTCAAAGCTGCTTTCCTGCTGGGTGTTCCCCTGCATATATTTGTGTGAGTCCATTCCTGCAAAGCTTTGCGTTTTCCCTTGCTGAGTTTGATAGTGTTCCTATCAGCCAACTGTCCCACCTAGCAAGGCATCTCAGGATGGCACCACAACCCTCTGGGGTATCAGCTCCAGAGGGCATCATCCCAGTTTTGTGCCACCTACAAGCTTGCTGAGGGCACACCCTGCCACATCATCCTGATCATTAATGAACACGTTGAACAGAATTGGAACCAGTACTGATTCCTGGCATATCCCACTAATAACTGGCCTCCAACTAGATTTCATGTCATTGATCACCACCCACTGGGCCCAGACACTCAGCCTGTCTACTCATCCAACCCATATTTTGTAAGCTTCTCTATGGGGATCTAATGGGAGATGCTCAGTGTAGGTTAGGTGTGGCTTCTCAAGGTTTGGAAAATGCACATCAACAAGATATGTTGGCATGTTATAACCGTATAGGAGTTGTGAAGAGCTGAAGGCTGACATGAGAAGCATTACTCTAAGAACAGTGTAGCTCAAAAGTAAAATCTTTTGAAACTTTAAGAGTTAAGTTTGCCTATCTGTCCATAAACAGATAGAAATATCTGTCCATAACCCTGTTTCCAGAAAATTTTGAATTGTGTTTTAAAAAGGGTACTGCAGCAATATAAATAAGGTCTAGAAACAGTACTCAAACTGTTAGACATGATTTGAAAAAAACTCATGTTGCTAAGAAAACAGTATTCTGCTTGATCACACAATTTTTGTGGGTTTTTTTTTGTTTGTTTGGGTTTGGTTTGGTTTTTATTTTGTCCTAACCTGTATGTTTGCTACGCTCTAAATTTTTGGAAAATTTAGACAATTCAGTTCTGTGCCCATCTCTTAGTAAAATAAGTACCTTAGGAAGAAAAACTGCTCATTGGAATGGCTAGAGTAAAAAAACAAACAAAGTTAACAGAAGAAAAGATAACGTGAAAAGATAACAGAAGAAAAGATAAAATGTAAGGAAATAATTTGAGAATTTACTATTATGGACTTTCATAAGGTGAGAAACTTGCCAACTACAGCCAAGATGTCTGCTGTAGCTTATCCTGATACACTACTGTCAAAGTGTTTAGCCTCATGCTAGACACCTCTCATCTTGCTTTGCCATCAAGTGTTAGAAAAGCTGTTTTTCCTCTGGAAGTCTAACACTACTGGAAAAAGGTTCTGACTCCAAAACCACACAGCTCACAGCCAGACACTGTTATAGGCCCAGGGAAGCCACAGTTGCCACATTCTGCAGGACTGTCCCAAACGTCATCACATAGAAAGCCAAACAGAACAAACCAATTTATTTCCCATTTAAAGTGTGGAGTTAAAAATACTCTCTAAACACACATTTTTCTCCTCAATAATTTTCCTTGAATCTCATTTATATTCTCATTTGAATGAGAATATAATGGTGTTAAGAAATACCATAAAATATTTCATTTGCTCCTTTATTCAAATATTAGCTGTGGACTCCTGAAGGTATTTCATAGCAAGCATGAAACTTGAATTAAAATCTAATTATTACAATAATTCTTGCTTTTAACTAAGAGCATCTGCAAAACATACACAATCTTCTGTATTAAGTTATTACTGAAAGCAGTTTTGAGTTTTCTCCCTGACATCCCCAGGGAGAAGTGGCTTTTACATTAACTCCTTAAGCTGGTAATTTCCATGTTAGTACCCTCCCAATGATTTACCTTCAGTGATGAGATGCTGTCAGGATCATAATTTATTATTAATCCTTCCCAAATTCTCAACTAGCATTTCGCAGAAACTGAGGAGCTCAGGAACTTTTCATACTAAATAAATTTTATTTCTTCAGCAACTTCAATTTTAACAGTTTATTTCATGCTACTCCATTCAGAAGCTGGGGAAAAACTCAAACAAAAAAGCAAACACCGCATTTTCCCCTCAAGCTACAACAAAAGGTCTGCTCTGTATGTATCACTAGATCAAATTTACTGTGATTTTGATGTTTAAAGCCATAAGAAAATGGAACCCAGAAAGCTAATAACATTGCAGTTTGATGTGGTTGCCATTGTATTAGCTTTCTATCACACTCAGTAACACAAGTCCTCAATTGTCAGCAACTTTGGTCCAGCACAAAGCTTCAATGTGCTATCCCCCATCTGTCACCTTCCCCCCGCAAAATCCCAACATATCAAATGCTACAATACTCCCTGGTCTGACAAGTAGTCTGTTCCTTGTTATATTAATAGCTCACCATGTATTTCAGAGTAATACATTAAATCAACCTGGACCTTCAGAGAGACCCAGAACACTCAATCGATCCTTAAAAAAATAGATTTTTAACTGGATTAGTCATTAAGGCAAATTTGCTAGTTCCATACTTTAAACTGCAGCCATTTACTCTCCAAAGAACACCACCCTACTGCATCCCTCCTCCTGTGGAAGCAGGAGAATATGCTTTCACAACGAAAGCCTAGAAGCATACACATGCTAAAGTGAGCTTTTTTTCCCCTCAGTTTCTAGTCAAATTCAAGGCTACCTGCTGACAGTGCCAAAGCCTTTTTTACCCCTCAACTTTTCACAGTATTGTATATTACCACAATGCAGAAATTCAATTTCAGAGCAGCTGTAATCTAATTCCTCACGCTGAAGGCCACACAAAGCAGTACCGTTAACATACATTTAACTAATTGTAGAATGGATAAATGGCACTGCCATGGACTTAAATAGAAGCACTTGATTCATCTGTTTCATGGTACGATTAAATCCGTCAACTGCAGTCACTGCAGGCACAGTATTCCTACTTATTTTTAGTATTCTGTGTTACAGCAGGCATTCAAGGTAAAGCCATTTTTAATTAGGCATGAAAGGATTTGCTAACATATCACTTATTACAATACAACATTTATTAGATTTTAGATTTTTTTTCCTTCAGAAGACCAGACACACCTTATCTTAACCTTCCTTTAACATACAGTTGCAACACTGGCATTGAAAGAGGCTGAAGACATGCAGAACTCAGGGGAACATCAAAAGATTTCAGCTACGTCTGTACCACAAATCCTTTACTCTTCACTGATATAAACCAAAGATCTTAGATCACCTATATCCAGAGATGCAGGAACTCAGACACACATTGCGTCCCCATGTATTTTTTTTTCCATCATCTGCTAAACATTTGTGGAAAATTTGGAAACAGTTGCTTTTGTTTTTGTGTTCACCCCTACATAATAGTATTCTCTTTCCGTGCTTAAAAAAAATAAATCTACCACCAATGATCAAACAGTGGTTTGATGACTAAGCACAAAGACCTCCTACTTTTGGAAACTGGGACAATTTGATAGGCATGTAGAATGCTATATGGAAAACACAGGAGCCAAACTAACTTATCAGGTATCTAGAGCCAGAGGCAAGCATTACAGACAATGCCTCACAGGCTTGCCTGTCCACTAATGCCTTGGTCTCATCTAGAGGTGAGTTTTACATCAGGCTGACAGAAAAAAAACCCGTAACACCAAGAAGTGGGAAGCTACCAAGAGAAAGACAGTTACTCCCTTGCAGAATCATGCGTCTTCCTCTGAAGTGGAGCGAGTGGAGCAATTCAAACTGGTAAAGACAGACTACATTCTGGGCCAACCTCTCCCTTAGACTTAGGAAAGTGCCACTGAACTTTTTACTACTGAACTACGTTTTGCATTATGTCATACCACTGGGAAAAGTCCTGCCAGCAACAAAAAATGGAATGCAGGTACACAGCATCCACATGCTGTCAAGGTCAGACTCTATTTACTCTTCAGACCATAATAACAGCATGGCTCATGCTGTTAAAAGGTAGAAATCACTTATATAGGGAAGCCTGACCATCACTGATATAGTGGGCCAAGTTATGAAAGCACTAGAGCATTAAAAAACCTACTCCTGATCCAACTTTGAAAACAAACCTTGTAATAGGTGGTTTTCACTGTCTGCCATGTTTGCACAGTCGACCCATATATCAAAACCAGCTCACTGTTTCATCATAAGACTCTACAACTCCCTGAAAACAATAACAAAAAACCTCACCAAGGTTGATAATCGCCCCCTCCTGTGTGAGTTCATCCCTGAAACTTCTCTAAAATGGCTCATCCATTTCTCCCACTCTGCCTTAATGCTTACCTACTGTAAAACAGAAGGGATAGTTTCAGAAGGACAAAATGCAGCAGTAAAAACAAAGGAAGTCATAATTTCATGCTCCAAGCATTTGCATGGACAGCTCAGCTGAAGTTTTCAAAGGAACAAATAAGCCTGAAGTCTTGGTAAACAAGGTATTCAGACAAGACTTACTCATGCTTGATGTTTACTTCATTTATCACTCAGTATTTGTATAAGTCCTAAATACATTAAGACTAAGACAACAACATTGAAGACCCAGGTATTGTCTTCATCTGAGAAAACACAGACAACACAGAACACTGAAGTTACTGAAGGCTAATGGAAGCCACATATTTCCAAGTTCAGCTAGTGTTGAGGAAAGAAACCTATTGTAATACTCAGCTGAATGGTGCCTACAGCCAATCTGTGTTCAAAAATAACACTGGAAGTAGAAAATATCAGCAATAAATTGAAAAACCTCCAAGAATCATAGAATCATTAAAGTTGTAAAAGCCCTCTAATATTATCAAAGTCCAATCTTTGACTGTATACCGCCATGCCCACTAAACCACAGCACCAAATGCCACATCCATTCACATCTAGGGTTTTCCTTATACATCATGAAAATGCTGCTGATGGAAATGTAAACAAAGCTCACATTTCAGATCTTTATGCTTGCTAACAGTTGTAAAAACAATACTTGGTTGTTTGAACAAAACACTGATGATATTCTTCCAGCTAATGAGTTTGTCCTTAACGTTGGTCTCATGGAGGTTAAAACAACACTACATGTGCTCTTCAGTAATGTAATGTAGTTAAACAAGAGATTAATCTTTCCTTCTACACTTAAGGGAAACAAATTTAATAGCTGACATTATTACAGGCTTAGTGAAGGTCTGGGTCTTTTTTGACCATCACATGATATAGATGTCAGCAAGATAGCCTGAATGTCACTTTAAAAAAAGGCTTAAAGTAATAAAATTTATGGTCTGGGTCAAGTTAAAGTACCTAGTCAATGGGGCTGAGAGCAATTCAGCTTACCTAAGATACCCACTAGCTGATCCACCCCATTGTTCTCCTACCTACTGTACAGACCCTGATGACCACCAAGCTGTCAAGGTTGACACATCTAAGAACCTGTACTGAACTGCCTGACATAATTCTGCTACAACAGAAAATCATTAGCTATGCCTGTTCCTCAATTAAGAGTCTAAGATAGTATTTAGCTTATCCCTTTTCCCCCTACCTAGTTAAGGCAAACAGTCTTCCCTCTTTCTTATATACTTGTTCTAGGAGAATTTTTTACATTTATAGCCTGAAACAAAACACCTCCTTGGGTAGCAATGCTTCAAAATTTATTTCATGAGCTCTTGCTACAGAGGCACTAGAGGTCACAGCAAAGCTATATGGGAACAACTTCACTATGCTAGAACCAGGATGCAATGCAAGAAAGTTGTATTAGCAAGGACATGAACTTAAAGATTAAAACTTACCAGGAAAACAGAAGATACATCTAAGTATCATGAACGTAAAGAGTGAAAAATTTGCGTAACAACTTACTGTGTAAGTGATAGCTGCCAACATTCCAATCACAGTCAAGGAACTAATGGAAAATGAAAGTGCAGTCAAGCCATCTGCAAAAAAAAGAAAAAAGCCTTCTGAAAATATTTACTGTAGATGTATAAGAACCCTTCTTCCTGAATTGGCTTCTGGAGGAGATTTAAGTTCATGAGAATAAAGAAAAAGATTGAGATACAGTTATCATCCATAACTCAGAAGAAAAATTTACCTAGCATAGCTTTTTGTCCACAGTAGATCTTCCTTGCACATTGCAGGAACTGGGACAGAGTCAAAGAAGTTGCATTCAGCCAAATGGCTGAAGAACCACTAATGAACTTGCTCCCATAGCTGCCTAATGACTCTAAGACCTGCTTCTGGCTTCTCTAGGGTGCTGTGCTAACTTGCACAATTTTCACGTGCATTCTGGATGCTTAATCTTAATTTTCTTTGTCATCACCTAATTTCTCCTACTGAAGTATTATACAGAATCAGTCAAGCATGGATCCTTCAACCAACTAAAAAAAGCCAGGCTGCAGGCCTCAGCTTCACTCAATGGACATGCAGACCTACAAACCAGAAAAAGTTCAGGGGACTAAAGAGTTACTGTAGCCTTATTATCATTCTAGAATTGAAAAGGATAGTAAAAGAAAAGTTAACAAAAAGGTACTAAACTCCCTCAAACCTTCTGCATAATGCTTCACAATAGGCCTGTCCCTAACCTCACTGCACAGGACACACACATCCATCACAAGTGGTTTTGGTTAAATAGTAACATGGAAACAGAGTAGATATTACAGAAATCAACCTTCAGCAATCAAATTCATAATTCTCCCTAATCATAACCAAGCTAGTATTTAGGGTTCTTCTCCATGTTCTCCCCTCTAGTTAATTCAAGAATTTAGGGTACAGTAACTTTTATTCTTACTCCCATAGAATTACTAGCCAGTTTTCATTCTTATTTTCTGAATACCACACTAAGCAGTCATAAACTGAGATCCTCTATGAGAACCTGCATCTTTCTTCTGACCAACCCTACAGGCCTCCTTCCTAAACTAATAGAATAGACAACCAAATTCAACTTCACAACTCAAATCTCTTTGCTGTTTTTGCCATATAATACCAAACTTCCCCAGAGCCAAAAGCAGTATGTCCCTAGATTTCAAATGCTAAAGCTATGTTTAAAACTTATTAAAAAAAAACCAAACAAAAAAACGCCACAAACACAAACCCTAAGCCTCGTACTATTCTCCCTTCAGTACCTGTAAAAATTTGACTTAGTTTCTGAAGCTCAGGGGGAAAAAACCCAATCAAACGAGTGCACCATATCACACAGTGTACTTACCGTATTTGATGTTCCTTCTGTAAAAGTATTTGAAACCAACATTTAATATCCGTTTTAAAAGTCTGAACTATGCTCAATGGAACATTAAGAAACTAACTGGCTGAAAAATTTATAATTGTATACCAGAAGTATATCATCAGGCTCTGCCTCACTGGATGAGTTCGCATTCCTTTTATTATCCCACTACCAACTTATGATGTTGGATACTTTTTCTCTGTCTCAAAGATCTTTATATTTCTTTGGTCCACTGCAGACAGGCAAAGGAAAAGGGTAAATTAAGATAAAAGCAGGACAATAGCTACACGTAAAGACAAAATGCTTGCCTGTTGTCTTTATTTCTCCAGCAACTAGAACACAAAAGAACCTTCTGCAGACATTTGCTGTCTGTGGAGTAGCTCTACAAAGACCAGGGCAGTTTTGGGAGACAGCAATTTGAAGATAAACCAGCAGTGTGCCCTACCAGTATGGAAGTCCAATGGCATCCTGGACTGTATCAGACTGGAGCATGGCCCTCTCTTAAAGTATGGGACCATATAAGGAATGGTGCAGCCACCTTTGAGGCCCCTGCTACAGGTAAGATAGACAAATCTGAGCAAGTTAAGAGAATTAAGTTGGTCAGAAGTTGGAACACATGCTGTGCAGCAAAGCTGAGAAGCAGGTCTGTTCAGCCTGCAACAGAGAGAGCTTTTGAGACACCTAATGCAGCCTGTCTGCTTATCAAAGGGGTGGGGTCCAGGCTCTTCACTGGTGCACAGCTGTTCAATGTGAGACAATGGGTGAAAGCGTTAGACCCACACTGGGTAACAGGAGAGATTCTTCCACAATGAGATAAATTAGTTTCCAAACTTATGGGGTTTTCAAAAGCCAGTTGATAAAGCCCTGAGCAACCTAGCCTGACCTAACAGCTTCCTTCTTGGTGCAGGAGATTTGACTAGCTGACCCGAGGTCTCTTCAGCCTGAATTATCCTATGAAATTCCAAGTCATAAGAAATCACTGATGGAGTCAGAACACAAAACCAGACTTTCACATCCCAATCCAGCATCTTAATCATTATACCTTCCTCAAAATAAACATTAGCTATATTGTATTTTCATAGGAAAAATAGAGAGATAAATATTTCATTACAGTCATATCAAGGTGGCCTGGAAAAATCAGCTAACATCTCAGCTCAACCACTGTCACTATCTGCACAAACAATCTGAGAAGCATTTATTCCTATGCTGTTATAATCTTCATGAAGCAAGGTGATCACCAACAAGCAGAACAGCCAAAGTGTTGAATAAGCTATGGACTTCACACCAACATTTCCTGTGCCTACAAGCACAGTTTACAGCACAGAGCATATTATGATTAAAGAGTCTGAAAAGATGTAAAAGCAAACAAGAAAGGCTTTGAGTATTTAAGTGGCAAGAAGATGATGAGGCAAAATAGGGGCCTGTCATTGAGTGGGGCAGGGTCCCTGGTGATACAGGACTTTGCCATGAAAAGTCTGAGTTACTAAATGCCCTCTTTGCCTCAGTCTTTTACTAGCAGCACCACACTTCAGTAAACCCAGACCTGGGAGCTCAGGGAGAAAGGCTGTAAGAAATATGTACTCTTGGTGGAAGAGGATCAGGTTAGAGAATACTTCAGCCAGCTGTAGCTCCGAAGTTGATGGGCCCTGAAGCACTGACAGAGCTGGGAACTGTCATTGCAGGGAACTTTAGTCGGTACAAAATTCCTAGAATGTAGAACGTGACCTGACAAAGCTTGTATCATTGTATTCTAAAACATTGACACATAAGCCAATACTCTGATACATAGAGAACGAGACTCAAAATATTGGAGTATTTAAGCACTGGGATTAATGTTTGCTAGACAACTTTTAGTTACTTTCCCTTGAAAGCAACACGAAGCCTGTCTTATCTCACCTATAAAACACTTCCTTCACACTTTTTCCTTGAAAATGGAACATACGAATTGAACTGGCTAAAAACATGAACTGCACAAGCTAAAGGTTAAATATTATTTCATGGAGTTTGGCCTTCACAATAGTTCTTTACAGCCCTAGCATAACAAATGCAAACATAACAATTCTACAAAAGGTCAGTACTAGGAGAACAAAGGGAAAAAGTTTAACACCCATAGCATTTTCCTGTCTAGACAGACAAAGCCACTTACTAGTCTCAGTCGTCCAGTGAACAGCAGTATTGCATTTCAGTAGGTACAATTAAAGACCATTACACAACAAGATACACACTCACCACACCCTAAAAGTCAAACTTGAGCATGCAAATAGCATTTAAGAGCTGCGTTAAGTGAAAACTATAGAAAACTATAATGAAAACTATAGAAGAAAGTACCTTCCCCTCCCTACCACTAATATCAGAGGATACAACACTGGAATCCATGCGGTCAAATGGGGACTGTACTGAAAGCAGACACTGCCAGTGTCTCCTCTCTGTACTTTAAAGACAGTTCTAAATTTTCTCTGAACAGGAAGAACAATCTTATTGCAAAGACTTAGTGTAGGTGAGCAGTTAAAGTCAAGTTAGGAAACTGTCACAAAGGAAGTTAATCATCTTGTTCAGTCAATGACAAATGTGCCAAAACAAGTTAGTAGCAATTTATGTAAAGCTCATAACACATCTCAAACTTACGACTACTTCCAAATTCTTCAAACAGGAGCTTCACTTTCTCCCACTCTGTGGAATTCTTCTTGTTGGGAATATCCAAAGGAACAAAAGCACTGTAATACAGCAAAAAACCCACAATTTTCTTACCCCAATTACTCAAATAGAAAAAGAATTCTACTTCCCAATTAAGAAAACAGAAATCCATTTATTCCTGAAGAATCAAAGTTTTGTGACATTAGGCTTCAAAAATTCTGAAGGCAGTCTTTCATTTTATTCACATTCCCCTCAAATGCTTTATTTAGACTGAGTATGCAGAGTCAGGCCTGAGGTCAATGAACAAGTGATTTTCTATTTACCAGTCCTAAAAGAGGTAAGGACCCTACACACAAGTATCATTAAGATCTATTAATCTGATTTACTATCCTGATTTGATTCACATGCAGAGGAGCAAATAAACTTTAAGCATAAATTGAGACAAATTCTCTTATAAATACACACTTCTGAAAGCCAAAATAAAACAATTAATGATTTCCAAAACAAGCATTAACATTTAAAGGGGCACATTTATCTTCCATTATTACAACTAAAATAACACATCTGCTGCATTCCATTTTTTGTTCTGTAGTTGGTCCAGGGAAGTTCATTAAATGTTTTTGACTGTCCAATAAGCACAGACTAGCAAAGAACGCTCAGAGAACAATGTCAGGTAGAACAGCCCCCAAACTGAAACCTTCCTGTTGTTAGCCTCACCACCTGGAGTCAAATTGTAAGAGTAACTCTTCAGCACCTCTATAGATAAAACAACTGGTTTTGTAACAGCTGGAAAACCAGTATCTCCATAAAAAAAACCCCACCGAAACCATCGCTTCCAGGCAGGAAACAGGATGCCTGCGAGTCACAGGGAAGTCAGATTTGAAAGGACACATTTTAGAAAAAGAATGGGAGACTCCAACCCTAAGTCCAACAAGAGTGCTCACAAGTAGCTTTCAGACTTGTGTAAGAAAAAGTACATTAATTAGATCCCTGCTTGAACTCCCAAACAAATACGCATATCCAGGAGTATGTCTTAAACTTCCAAGTACAAAATATAGGCTTATGTTTCAAAAGTTAGGGCTAAACCAACTCTGTGCACTTATCACACCAAAACTAAACTGGAAGTCTGCAAAAAAAGCTGATATTTTAAAAATTAAAACCTTAATTTCTAAAAGACTCTTGATCTGCAGCTCCTTGACTGCATAAGAAGCAGATTAAGAGATAGCATTTACTTAATTTGATGCATGCTTGTTGACTTTAGATTTTCCTCTTGTATCTGCCTCTTTTAGTAGTTCTTTCTGTAAAACAGCATCCAGGCAACATGAAGACATGGGTATTAAAATCAAGTTAGGCAACATTTCTACTTACAAGAGATAGAAACACAAATATCTGCAGGTTTATTTGCTAAAAAGACTTAAAATAGGAGACTCAGAACATAAGTGAGCTCAGGTCCTTTTTATTTTAGCATCAGTATGGATTTGCTATCTGTGGACCACATGCAGGGAACAAATGAGATGGAACATCTTAGGATATTTGTAACTTGCTTGCGTTTTTTCCCCTGAGAGAAATAGGATTTCTTTCTTTTTCCTGAGACTACCTACAACCAGCATGTCAAAGGACACTAATCAAAGCAGAAGCCACTGTATGTTATACACACTCTTTAATTATTACTCAGATAAACCTCAATGGAAGGAGATGGACATCTGATTCTACACAAGACAGAGTTAGCACACCTAGCCATCTACAAACCTGCATCCAGTCCACACTCCCAAAGGATCTCCAAAACACAGCCTTATCTATTGCATCAGCACATCACACAGCATTTTAGGCCTATTCTTCATGCACAGTAAGCAAGAAATTTGACAAAAGCCTTGGCTATTTTGCTGGGTTGACTATATGGTCAATGCAGCCTGAGGGCCATAGTAGTGACCAACAGAATGAGAAGTTTCCATGCCAAATAACTCCATTTAACTGTCATCACTGTGATGCAATACAGTGCCTGAATAGAGTACAAGCATCAGGGCAGGGTTTTACAGCTGTAGCTGAGAATTTAGGTAACACAAGCAAACAAAGCAGTTCACCTGTGATGTCTGACATTTTGAGTTCTGGACATTAATGAAAGTATTACCTGCAGTAATTTTAAGAGTAGAAGGAAACTGCTATGCTGTTCAAAACACATCCTGGGTATATTATGATTAAGATCTAGATCAATATCTAGGCTACAGATCAAGGAAAGTAAATGCAAGACAAGCAGTTTAAAACTATTAACTTTTGGCAGGGCTAATAACACACAGGTGTAGATGGGTAAAGTTTGATCCTTAAATCAAAGAGTGTCAATATCTGTCATCCCAAGGAAATTATTTCCCAACACACTAGATTTAAACTCATTTTCTTAAAGTGAGTTCTGTGATATAATTTGCATAACTATTTATAGGTTAATTAGACACATATTCAAGCTTGTCAAGAACTAGTGGTTCTAGAAAATTTAAGGTAACTACTTTCATTTCAAACACTGACAGTCATTCCTTTTGGAACCAAATACTCATTAGCCTTAAGAGAAAGCATTTTATTTCACACCAGACTGCTGTGTGAGTGTGCCTTAACATAGACTGTAGTATCTCAAGCCCCTTGACAAGCACATGACATTTAGGGAAAAGATATCTACTTTCCTTGTATTATGAGAAGGGAAAGGCATTACAAGTAAAAACTAGTTCTGAGTACACCAATATAAATTTGTCCTATACTTTGCTCTTAATAGTACTCTGCATCAAGTTATTTGTGTGCAAGGATTTAAGCCTTATAGACATGCACATTTTTGCCACAGCAATAGACTAACAGACGACTGGAGTAAGGGCTATAAACACTACTCCTGATAAGAATTCAGACAACAACGTCCCAATCATTGAGCTGTGCTATCAATTTAGAAAAAACCTCCAAGGTCATATCTGCTTTGTGCCACATTTCCCAAAACAGTCCAAAAGATCCCCAGTGAAGCAAGGTCAATATCCCAGTAAGAATAAGAGATTCTTAAACTTTGAACTTAATACAACTTTCACAATTTCTTTGAAACCAGGGAAGAGGTAGGAACTTCTCATGTAGACCTTTAAAGCTATTTATTGACCTGGTTTAATTATACAGATGACTTGCTAAATTATTCAGAACAGAGGCTGTCTGGCTGTGAGATGCCTGTCATGTAAGCACAGGAAGACAGATCACTTGCTAGGCACTGAACTGGAAGTATTCCAGCCCCTCTTGCCCTTGTAACCTGTATGCATGAGTATCCTAGTCCATTAAGGCTAGCCACCTAGAATTCAATCCAGTACATAAATTTACAGTCTGTTTTAATGTGGCTTTGATCATGACTGCCAAAAAGAAAATCCCCTACTACTACAAGTAGGCAGTACTGCAAGTCTGTTCTTCACTACCACATTCAGTTGAATCCCTCACATAGAAGCTTCAGTTCCAACACTTTTCTCTCTTTCTTATCACACTGGGACTTCTGCAGCCACTTTCTGCCCTTGCCATAAAAAAAGCTGACTAACTCTAAGCCAGAAAACTTCTCCAGAAAAAAAGTATGTAAACAAACACCAAGACACATTTTATTTAAATACACACACACATATATATAACTATACTAGAACCAGAGAGTTCACATTTTTCCATAGCACAGTCACCTCAGTTGCTTTCAAAACTGAGCCTTTTCCCCTTTAAGGGAGCCTTACAGGTTCCCTTAAAGGGGAAATACAAGAATTACATTGTTCTGTAGCAGCATCTTAGGTAGCAAGGGTGCTTTATTCTGAGGGTATTAGGATGATGCTACTATTTTACCATCACCACCTTAAGAGTGTGCAAGTAACCTACTCTGTATAATAGCAGTAAAACTGTTCCAGTTAGAACCAGAAATACCAAAATCCCTACTGGTATCTAAAGGAGTCCTCCCTCCCTGCAGCAGATACTCCTGCTGTTTATCAGTGGGTTTTGAGTCTGCACCTCTGGAGAAGCAATGTTCAGTAATTTAGTCCAAGACCAAGTACTACAGCTCTGTGGTTTGCAAACCAATCTCACTGTCACATGGCACAGTACCAGAGGGGATGGTCTAAGCTGCTGTAATTTACAAGTTTTATAGACCTTAAAGAATAAGCCTAACTGCACAAAAGACAATTAGGAAATCAAGAACCAAGTTCTGTCTTACTAGGAGAGAAGAACAAACATGCTTACAGCTACTGAGGATTCCACTGACACCTACTAGAGATAATACTAAATTTTCTAAACTAGATACGTTATACAGTACATATACGTATGCCTATGATGTGAGCCAACATCAGAAACAGCTTTCTTCAGAAGTTTTAGTAATATTTCTAGACCATGATTAAGCCGACTAACTCCTTCAGTCTCTTATAACAGCAAATATGCTAAGAAAATAAGGACAATAGACTCGTTAGAAACATACCTTTAATGTTTACTAAGACTAAAACATTATGCCAATAAAATGGCATACAAATAGAAGCATTAATTTCACTCCAGTTTCTACTTCAGGATCCAGTACTTTGACATGGATCATTTTAACATATATTTCCTAATCTTTACCAACTTTATTGCTGCAGTCAAGATGCTAAGAAGCTCATGACACTGCAGACATTAGAAACATTCCATATTGGTGTCCATGTCATGCTTAGTGGTGATCTGAAATTGAATTTGTAATACTGCTTGTAGTTTCAGAATAATGGCACTTGCTGCAAAGAAGTTATTCACTTCAGTAACATTTGCCTTTCAAACAAATGCCAGCAAAATCTTTACCATACAAGGCAAAATTACATCAAGTATAACTCCATACTATACTTACATTCCTTCAGAGAATGCTTCCACTTAGGAAAGCATAAGCACATAACTCCTAATCACATTCCTAAAAAATTGTTTTGCCATCAAGCATTTGACAGAGGTAGAAAACAGAACAAGCACAGATTTTTCACTCCCTGTTGTACACTGAGGCAACAATGTAGTTGTGTCATACCCGTCAGGTCCTCGATACACATTCACAGTGTGAATACAGTCAACTTGGAACCACAAGTATCTCCACAATTAAGAAACCATTTTAGCTTCCACTTAACCTCTTTCTTTTCAAGTCACAGTTCTCAGGATATTTAAACCCTATTAGTGATTAAGCTACCTGGTTCATTATACAGACTGAGTGTATCATAATATACCTCTTAGAAGCAGACAACACAGAACTTTGATAAATAAATCTTGCACAGAATAGTGTTCAATACAAATACTTACCCAATTAAGAGAAGAACTGCACAAATTGTGATGAATCCCAGAGTGTATTTGAGTGCAGTTTTAACCTGCTGTGTATTAAAGAGAAAGTTAATATACTGACATAAAATAAATCCAAAGGGATTTGTCCAAACTATGAAAAAAGTATACTTGGCATAACAGATATTCAAGAGAAAAAATCTCCATAAAATCATGAGTAATTTTAGACATAAGTCAGAAGTACACATTCTTGAAGAGTCTCATAGCTTGAGAACTACGAACAATTACATGGAATTATGTTTCCATCATAACCTATGCACTTAAGCAACTGTGGCCTGAAGCCAGAGTACATTTGTTCAGTACAAATAGTCTAAAAGAATATACTTGATACATTATATTATGTCTATGATTAAAAGTCTTCTCATGTTAAGGTTACAACTGTGTGGAAGGGAAAACAATCACAATCAATGACTAAAAGGTTCTTTAGAAAAGTTTTCATTTGAGAAGCTGGCATCTTACTGGCATGCATTTATTGTATTCCATGGAAGGTTATGCATTTCAAAAATCTTCAGTGCATTACAAATATACACACATATATATACAAATACACACACATAACCAAGTGCAAGCTTCAGGTAAATTACTAGTGCCTATTTCAAGGAAAAATGCAAACACTTCAGTAGAAAGACACTGAATTTGAGTACTTATCTCACAGTCAGTATAATTTTCCTGTCCTCTTCTTTAAAACCTGTCCATATATGTTTCCTATTCTAAAGAAAGTCTCACATAAAAGGTCTTAACTTCCTGTATAAGAAATTTGACTCAAAATATTTTCCAGGAAGTTTAAAGAATTCATTGAAATACAGATGTTAATTACTTATTTCACTAAAGTTTCATTTCATGCAAGACTACAGTGCTTAGAGTAGACAATGCCAGACTAAGTTTTACTAAGAGCTGCTCCAGTATTTTTAAGGAACTGTTATAACAGACTCAGAAATTACATTAATATTGTAGTATTTAAGTTAGACAATCATTCTTGCTTTAATTTCTTTGGCTGTATTCACTTGTATTTTCACTGCTCCGCACATTTGCTAGAATAAACTTACCGAGCATGTGTTGCCATCATCATCCTCCTTCTCCTCATAATAGAAATAGACAAAGGGAATCCACAGAAAGACGCAGAACAGTATGATCGAGTACAAAGCTAGAAAAAAAATTTAATTAAGTGAAGAGAAAGTTACTGCACAGTAATTCAAAGGAAGAACAACACATTAGCTTCCTCTCATTGTGCTATTCATTTCAAACATTGAGAAGTTAATAAAATTAACTAACCAGCATATGAACTATTACTGTTCTGTGAACTCCAAAGGACTTGATAAGAGTTAACCCTTAAAGACTAAGGATTTCAGATCAATCTTCAACAGTAATAAACAGACTAAAAGCAATCAACTCCTAGAATCACAGAACATGTCGAGTTCCAAGGGACCCATCAGGATCATCGAGTCCAACTCCTGGCCCTCTGCAGGACACTCCAAGAATCACACCCCATATGGAGGTGATATACAGTATCAGTACACTGAGGAAGAGCTAGTGTAGAGGATAATGAATAAAAGTCAGCTATGCCACCTAATAACAAGTTGTACACAGAAAAGATTAAAAAACACAATTAAAGCTATTTTGATCACTGGGTTCGATTTCAGGTGATGTTGTACTATAAATGTAAGTACATTATAGATGGAGGGTGTGGTTCTGTCACTGATAACCTCAATTCCCAAAACAAGCTGTAGCAACATAGTATCATCATTCCACATTCCTTTTTTAGGAATGACTTTTTAGAGGAAGGACTAATTGGAAGTTGCAACAGACATTTATCTGAGTAGCCACTAAACCAAAACAGTCCTACTGTCATATTACTTTGATGCAGAGATGATCATAAAAAAAAAGTTTAATCAACGTGAAGCATTTCTCATATATGTCTTCACAAATCCCTACTGGCAAGTTTTGTGACATTAGGAGAGCTGGTCAAAATCAACTGACCTGATTAGAGAGTGATATGAAAAGCAAAGACCAATTTCAGATAGAGAATTTCAAGTTTAAATCTGCAGCTCTCTGTATTATACACACATATGTTTTAGAACATCATTATTTAGCAAAACCTTTCAATACTTTTAAGTGTCTTACGTTATTAACACTTCAGAAGTCCAAGCAGTATGTTACAGTCTTTGCACCCCACAAGAAAGGTATTTTGGAATAGTTTACCAAGCCCTCAAAATGTTCGAAGTACCACACAACAAAGGTTGCTTGTGCAAGCACAAAAATCACACCACTGAAGGGGTAACTAAAAACACCCAGGACCTGTGATCTTCAGCTATTTTTCATTTTTGCCTTATTTGGCACCTTTCCACCACTAATATATTCATCCCTAACTTCAGTTTATGACCTCTTATCTTGGCTAGTGCAGTCCTTATCACAGCCATGTGCTTCAAAGAAATCTACCTCAGCATTTTTACTTAAGGTGGTGGAGGAGCCAAATCAAGTATTGCCACCTAGAACCTAAATATGAATAAGGATTTTTGTTCTAAAATGCATTATTTCAAAAAATATTTCAAAGTGTTAAAGGTATCTACTGTTCAGAGTGCTGAGTTAGTATGGCATTGTAAGAAGAGGAACAAGTTCTCTACTTTATAAATTCTCGTATTAGCCAAGAGCACAACATTCTGGGCCCCTCAGTTCAGGAAGGATATTGAGGTGCTGGAGCAGGTCCAGAGAAGAGCAACGAGGCTGGTGAAGGGACTCAAACACAAGCCCTACGAGGAGAGGCTGAGGGAGCTGGGGCTGTTTAGCCTGGACAAGAGAAGGTTCAGGGGAGACCTCATCACTCTCTACAACCACCTGAAAGGAGGTTGTGGCCAGGTGGGGGTTGGTCTCTTCTCCCAGGCAACCAACAGTAGGACAAGAGGGCACAGGCTCTGCCAGGGGAGGTTTAAGTTGAATGTTAGGAAGAAATTCTTTACAGTGAGGGTAATCAGGCATTGGAATGTGCTGCCCAGGGAGGTGGTGGATTCACCGTCCCTGGAGGTTTTTAAGATGAGACTGGATGTGGCAGTTAGTGCCACGATCTAGTAACCACAGTGGTCTTGGATCAAGGGTTGGACTTGATGATCTCAGAGGTCCTCTCCAACCCAGCTGATTCTATGATTCAGGGCTCTAAAACACCTTAAAACTTCAATCTCTGAAATGCAGCCTTCTTAACACATTGTAGAGCAATACTCATACTACTTTAATATCGTGTATGCTTTCAGAAATCAAGCATCTCTAAAATCTGAGTTTTTAGACTAGCCTTAGACCACAATGTGTCAGTAAATTAAGCAAGTTAAGTTACATGCACCATTAGTGGACGAAGTGGGTTGAGTCAGTTGATTAGAGCTGGTGCTAATAATGCCAAGGTTGTGGGTTCAATCCCCATATGAGCCATTCATTTAAGAGTTGGACTTGATCTTTGTGGGTTCCTTCCAACTCTGAATATTCTGTGAATCAAAGATCAGAATAATCAGCCCACAGAGGTCACCACAAGCACAGAGACATCATCACTTCCAAGTTATACTACCTTGAATTACGCATACCTTACCCATAAAGTACACACATAGCTCACTACAAAAGGGGACTGATCAATGTTTCTTCCAAGAGGACAAGGGAAAAAACAGAAATTCAAGCAACTATCTATAAACTGTCTGGGTAACTTTATATACAGAGAATCATTAAGGTAACTCTGTTACCATAGTAATTTTATAGGACTGTAACAGAAAAAAAGGCAGCTTTGCATTTGCTTTTCCCAAGCAAAATAATTCCAAGACAGACCTTTTTGTTCATACATCAGGTGAAATCATAGAATGCCCATGAGAGTCTTTTGGTTAGAACTGAAAATTAAATTTGTAACTCACATACTTAAAGAAAAATATTGTTCTTGCTATTATACTACAAAGGTAACTTTAAAAGATCTGGCCAAGTTCCTTTCAACAAGACAGGAGACTGATCATCTGCGTTTTTAATTTTATTATTCAGAATTTACGAAAAAGAAAAAGCAGCACCATACATCAGCTCATACAAGTTAGTTACCCAAGGGCAAGCCTCCAATTGCCTGTTGCTCTTCCCAGTGAAAGAGCTGTTTATTCCCTGAAAGGCTAACCTTCTAACAGTGAGGTCTTGCAGCAGCAAACAGCCAGTTAACTGACAAAGTCAAGCGACAAAGATATTCCCTTCCCCGTAACTCCCCTGTGCCCTGACACACACACTTGGCTTTCATTATCACATTTCTACCAACTTCAGTTTTAAATCAGAGACCACTCTTTGCTCTAGTTCAGAGGTTCAGTTTCTGTTACAAAACATTTTTCTGGGTTGTATCAGAAGCTTGAAGCACCACCACTTGAAGGATGCTTTACTGCATAACCAGTACAACAATGGGTCCTGCCACTGAGTCTAAGTAACCTTCAGCAAGAATTCCTTGTCTGTTGTAAAGGTGTTCCTCAGAGACAATTCTTATCTCAAGTCAAAATTATTCACTGTGCTGATTTGGACCATATCAATACAAAGACACCCAAACTATGAGAAAGTTAGACTCTATAGTAGTCTTCAAGTAATTATAGCAATGTTATTGAGTGTTTTGACTGAATTTTCTTTTTTCTCCTAGCGTATGAAGGGCAATTAAGACCACAAGGAACAAAGAACAGCAAAATATAGTAGGTGAAAGGAACCAAAATATCAAGAACTGGGAAGTTTTCAAGCACACTGTCCAAGACCAATATTCCCTCAAATCCTCTTGAGAGACTATAGGAGATTCAAGAATATTATATGATCAGAAGTATCTTACATTATACAAAACTTGCTTTTCCAGATATCATATTATAATAATAATAATGGCCAGACTTCGCGAACGAAGAACTGTGGAAGGTCTTTGTTCGCCTTCCAGCCTGCGCATTGGATTTATTTTAGGTGGGACACAGTGCGCGCAGAACTGAGCCCACCCTTTAATCCTCAGGTTCATCTGCCGGGGCCAAGCGAGCTTGGACAGTGGCAGCGAGGTCCTCAGGACGTAGGTGGATTGCCTTACAGGGCTAACGGGCTCCACCTGCCCGGGGAGTGTCCCCGACCGGGAATCGAACCTGGGCCTCGGCAGTTACAGTGCCGTGTCCTTAACCACTAGACCACCAGGGGCTCCCACTGATATCATATTAGTGCATTGCATAACATCAAAACTACTAAGCTGCTTAAAACAATGGTATATACTCTCTCACTATTTCTTCTGCTAAGTCACAAGCTGCATCAGAAAACAAAGAATCAATCTGTCTTCCCAAATCTATTATTCTTTCATCTCATAAAAAATTCTTAGAGCAAGTTTTCATCAAAAAAAAGCAGAGATAGCTTGCTTTCTCAAGTGAAAGTTAAGGAACACAAAACAGTAGTGAAATTAAAATCAGACACTTGTTTGAAGCAGGACAGTTAAAGCAGTTCACAACAGTGTTTATGCTATGACAGACTTCCATTTTATGTTCTGGCACATTGCTTCTGGAAAGATCACACTTATCAGAAGAATGTTTTTACAGATGTAACTCCACAATATTTGTCAAGTGCAGCTATGGGGATCTCTCACAGTACTTAGAATGGCTTCTTTTGGGATCAGACCATGAAAACACAGTGACATTTAATTTCCACCTATGAATTCCTAGAAGCCGAAGCCCTTGTGTCAATGGCTCGGTATGAAACATTTGCAGTAAACAGACAAAATTCCATCCAAAAAACCCAAGTACCCTTTCAGATAAATTCTCACTCAAGAACAGACTTTGAAGCACACAGGAAGAGATCCCATAGAATTTAGCACACAGTCCCTGCCCTTTAACACAGTATCGTTAGGACACACTTAACACAGGCAGGCCAAGAGATCTCAGGTTATCTCACAGGAACATGAGTATCTACCAATGGCATCTGTTCACCACTCAAAAAACTTGACCAAAGGACACTGAATGCCAAGATGACTCCAACAGTAGGATTTACTCAAGGAAGAACTAAAGAACATGGCTCCGAGTTACTGTCAGTTGTTTCAACCCCATTCCTTGTGGTATAAAGCAAACTGTGTTGGACTGTTTCCAATTATACCACTTTCTAAAAAGAATTTTCCTCCCAAACAACTAACATGCTTTTTTAGAGCATCTGCCAACCACGGATCGTTCTTCAATCACTCAAGTACTGTCAGACATGTTCTATTACAGTTGGGTTTAGGAGAATTAACACACTAAGCCTCTATGGCTTTAAAGCAATCAGTAGACTGGTTTCTTATGAAAAGCTTTTTAGGCTACTGAAATCCCACTTCAAAATACAGTTATTTCAAGCTTCACTCTGAAAATACCTTCCTTATCTTTCTACCAATACAAACTCATTCTACTTTTGTACCAGTCTAGCCAAGAAACCAGGTGGGTATGAGAGAGAGAACATGTTTTGTGGGAGCTAACAACTAATGAAAAAATAAAAAGCTCTTCTGCATTTAGTTACAGCTTTATCAGTAAAATGCAGTATAAATAGTGAAGTAATCCTTAACATTCTAAAACATCAGTTAAATCACAGCCTCCAAGTTCTTGTTACAGTTAGAAGTGACTTGAATTGAAGGGCAGTGACCAAAGTGTACCAATTGTTCATACTGTAAGTTCCTAATATAACTGCAGAGTCAAGTGGTATAGTGACATAATTATCACTGCATTTTCATGAAACCAAAGAAAACACTGGAATTCATGTCCTTAAACAAAAGGATACTTCAGTTCCACTCATCCTGCTTGTTAAAAAAAAAAAAAAAGGCAAGACCAAATATTTTTACAAGAAGAGACAAGTAGAAAAAATTGAATAGTACCACAAGACTGGAAAAATTGTTTAATTTAATCCTTCTCAACTCTCCCTCACTATGCTGTGCAACAGCAGCAGGGGACTAGATGATGTAGAAAAGGCATTATGTTTTGTTTTTATATATTACTGAGACATCTGAAAAGTAAGTTACCTATTACTGCTCACTTCAGTGTAGCTCTAATTTTAAAAATGTCTATCAACTACTCAAATTAAGGTAACAGAAAAATGTTTTAAAAAATATCCTTAAATCTCTACCACCATCTGGAGGATATGCTATGAAATAAAACATTCCTCCTACAGTATTTCAAGTAGACCTGTCCAGACAAACCAAAAACAAAAGTAGTTTAAGTTGAAATTTAAGTTGAAATCTATTCAAAGATTAGTCTGGGATTTACCAAGAGACTCAGACCAAAACATCTTACAGAAATTCCTCAGTCTCATTCATCTACAGAAAACTGTTCACAGAAGAGTTTCACGACTGCTCCACGTCAGAAGTTGTGAAATACTTGGGCTGTTAAATAAAATCAAAAAAGAGCAGAAAACAAATACCAAACAATTCCACTGTTACATACTAAAGAATCTTTGTGGAAGATAACTAGTTTTTCAAAGTTCCTTTTTGAAAACAGAAGTGTCTTACTACTTTTGACTTTAGCTTTCACTCAGCATGAAACTGCATATTTTAGTGTCAGTCAGTATCACTGGTAGGCAACAAATACTGTGTAACTTAACAAGAAGTCCAGTATTTAGAACCATTTCCTGATCTAAAAAAATATATTCAAAGAGTCAACTCATAGTCTTCCAAGACTTCCAAACTTCAAGTCTTAGGAAATGTGACCAAGAGCAGGCAACTACTTGCTTTGTATCATTGACTAAAGCAGGCATTTCACTCAGTGATACACAGTCTTCTACAGCCACCCCTTACTACTCATTAGTTCCATAAGGACAACTAAAAAACTGATCTAAGACTACGCAGAGGTTTGGTGAACAGTAATTTTATAATTACATTTCATTTCAGTCCTTTTTTTTAAACTTCAGTTCTGTTCAGGTTTATCCCTCTTGAATCAACTCCTTTATGCTCCTTCACAGTAGCTGTTACTTTGAACATGGCAGTTGCTGAATCTGAACAATTAAAAATGTCACACTCGTGGTTGCATGAACTTTATACATGGTAGGCAAGTTTCACACTGCTGCATATATTAAGCATCATGAAAGCCACAGGAAAACCACGTTTCCCTTAAGGGACCACTGAATACACACACATACAGGAAACATCTTAACTACAGATTATATAACAGAAGCCTTTTCCTGGACTGGCCTTCAGTATATTTGCATTTTTAGGAGGCTCTTGAAGGTAAAAATATTCCCTGAAGGGCACTAAGTACAAGACTAATGTTTAACCAAAAAGGGACAATCCAGTATGACCTCTAAAAACTTCATGCCTTCACTTAAAGGTCCTATTAATTGGAAAAAAAAAATTGAATACTTACTGTAATATCCATAAAGTACAGTGTCTTCAATTTGTCTTGAAACATTAGCATCAGCCCAGACCTAGCAATAAAGGATAGAAGTATTTATCATCAAATGAAACAAAATAACACAAGAGAATAAGTCATTAAAGAACACAAATACATAGATGGATATAAAAAAGCTACATCAAAAAAAAAAATTAGATCCTAGACTGCTAGCAAGAGTGAAAATCACTGGGCAAACAGGAATAGTTTCATAAAGGGAAGGTTTTAGACCTGAAAGAAGACTGACTGGTTTTGGTAGCTCCCAAGTACATTCTGCTAATTCCCACAGTATCTTTATAACAGAGTCTCCTAAGATCATCATAGAATGGTTTGGGTTGAAAGAGACCTTCAAAGATCATCTAGTTCATCCCTCCTGCCAAGAACACCCTTCACCAAGTTGCTCAAAACCCCATTCAACCTGATCTTGAACACTTCCACTGATGGGACATCCACAACCCCTCTGCACAACCTCCTTCTAAAGTCCCACCACTCTCACTACAAAAAGATTTCTTATTCATATCCAATTTAAATCCACACTCTTCAGTTCAAAGCTGTTGGCTTTTGTTCTGTCTCTACAGGCTTTGGTCAAAAGTGGTTCTCCATCTTTTTTATAACCTCTTTCAAAGGCTGCAATAACATTTCTCCAGAGCCTTCTCTTCTCTAGGCTGAACAACCCCAACTCTTTCAAACTGTCTTCATAGGAGAGGTGTTCCAGACCATTTTTGTGGCCCTGTTCTAACAGCTTTCTTGTGCTGTGGACCAAAGAGGTGAATACAGTACACTGTGCACACTATTTCTATCAGAGAATACCTTTCATTAAAATTTACATTTACAGATGAAACAGTACTTAGACATAAGATTAACAAATTACTATTATGCTCAGTTATAGCTCAGTAATTAATCTATCATCTCCCTTTTCAGAAGCATGAGATTTCACTTTTTTGTTTGAGCAAGACTTGAAATTATATGAATATTCAATTTAGCAACTTAGGTCCTACAACTCCAAACCCAACAGCACTGATATCCCTTATTTGAACAAGAGCAAAGGTAACTATGTTACTCAGTCTTGGGGAATGGTTCAGAGTGCTGAAGTAATGAAAGTGAAAATACAAATTTATGTTGGAAACAGCAGTCAGCCACATGGTTGAAGTCAAGCTCTGGTGCCCATTCCCTTTTTCTCCTCCTAGAGAGGAACTATGGGTTTAAGGAAGCTAAATGTCTCATAACAATGGTTGGCAGCCAAACTCAGGTCCAAACCTGCCAGTACAGCTTAAACATATCCAAAATTGTTTTAGTCTTGTGAGATCCAATCTATGTGTGGTCAAGATCAAGACAGTAGTTATCTAGAAGCAAAACTCTTTAAAGCTATAGAACACAAAAATAACGGAATTGGTGAAGAAAAACATCCAGTACTGTCAAAGCTCCTTTTAATTTCTATATGCAGGCTTTTTCTAAATTGGTAAGATCAAGCCCTTTCACTTGTAAAGATGCATGACTAATACAGAGAGACATGAAAATGCCAGCGAATATACTCCTGAACGACTGCTACCACAAGACTTAAAGAGATTTGGCATTTGCTTTATCAGTTCTCAGTACTCATAAACTCTTATGGAATATAGGCTTGATGACATACCATGAATACTTGATTTTTCTATTATCTCAGAAAGTAAGCACCACCTTCCTTTTTGTTACTGTATTAAGACTTCCAGTAGGTCACTAAGTTTTTAAAATTCACTGTCCAAACTAAATTAGATTATCATCCAACTGGAATTTGAGTAGAAAAGTACACATGCATTTTGACACCTAATCAGCAAAAAGGAAGGATGAAAAATATTTTAGCAGAAGGGTGCAGAAGCAACACCTGAACTGTCTGTCATGTACACAAGAAGATAAGTCTTTGAAGACTGTCAGGCTCAAGCCTGAAAGCATTTCAACTAAGAGATTTGTGGTTATTTTAATACAAATGCCTAGAAAAGAATTTGATTGTAATAAGTTGATACTACAAAAGACTAAAGCATTTAAATTGCCTAATGTTAAAAATTAAGAGAATGTACTGCTTTAATTATGCCTAAGGGAAAAATCAAGGCTGAACTGGACAGTTTGCATTATGTGCTTCCAAGTAAGTATTGGAACAAGGTCTCTCCTGTAAGTGATGGAGACATTCAAATGTACACCAACCAAGGTTAAGCAAGAAAAGCAACACTAAGACCTGACATTTAAGTGGTACAGTCACTGTACAGAAGAGGTAGCTAGTAATGGAAACACAACAGAGCCAAAGAACTGCTTCTCCCTCAACTACAGAAAAGCATTAACAACATTTATAACACAATACAGATGTAAAACTTGAAAACATTGTAACTGCTCTTTGTTTTATTTCTCCAAGTAAGTTGCATACATGACCACAGTAATATTCTAGGAAACATACACTATACCAAACTAAAATAGTGAGATGTTATCTTAAATAAACAACGTCAAAATGCAAAGATGTGCGCATTGCACCATCACTCAGATCTGTCCCAACATACAAGCTTCACACTACTATGCACAGAAACTGTAACACAAGCCAATTTAATATTTATTACGTCAGTTTTCAGTCAGCTGCTGAAGTCCCACATTTACTCAAAGTAAAGAGGCAAAAAACCTTATTCTAACTGGCAAATTATCCATATGCACACACCATCAGTAACTCAAAAGCAGTAACCAGTTCATCTGAGCTGTTTCAAAACCTAGTGACAGCAGCACTGCCTTGTCAGAAACAAGAAACAGTGTTACCCAGTGAGTGTCAAGAGCTCTGACATTCTCAGCAGCACTGGTGACATACCAAGCAGCTAGGTATATGAATTTACTGAACCAGCACACCCAGGACTCAGCTGAGAACTCATACGGACAGCCTGCAGATCTAGTCTGTTTCTTCTCCATCCATTACAACCTAAGTTTACACTATATACAGCAAATACTTTAGAAGTACAATAGATTAGGAAGGTTAGCATTCATTACTCCCTTCAGCAACAGTTTAAGTTTGAAAATGCGACCACAAATTCTCTTAAGGCCTGCAGAATTCAGGTACTCTGCACTGTTCTGCTGTATTTCATTCTGTTCCATGCAGTTTAGCAAGCATGTAACACATCATCTTTAGAATACCCGTAACAGTGCATTGTATTGATAGGTAAGGGAAGTCACAAATTGCAAGGATATGTGCAATAAGTGGGATTCCCCATATTAAGCTATTATGCTTAAGTATTTCTTAACCTAAGTCATGTTAAATGCACTTTTAAGTGTAAAAAGTAAATATATTAGTAAAATGTTGCTAAGTAAGGATGTAAAAGAGGCAGTTTAAGACACTTTCAGTTTACCTAAATGCTAAAACTAAAGCAAAGCTCCCTCAGAAGATTCATTTAACAATTATATTCATATAAAATTAGTTTTGAAGAACATTTGCTGCCCCAGTAATCATTGAGCTGAGTCTTTCCTCTCCCAGCAACTGTGGCCAATCAGTGACTCATGTTAATGTATTTCAACAGAACACTACTATTCCAACCGTACAACTTCCCCAAATGAAAGCAGCACAAGTTAATCTGACAGTTTTGACCTTCCCAACTTTTTAATGGGGGAACAGCCATGCATTTAATTCCTTTGTCCCCATTAAATGTGACATTTCTACTGACACTGCTGGACCCTGCAAGAGTTTCACGAGTACCCAGTGAAGATAGCTCCCATCCTCTGCAAGTGTACCTTAACAGAGCTTAAAGCTACGTAACATTACAGGTTCCAGTATCTGTGATGTTTCATCAAATGTACATGAAGCAGTCATTCTGCTGATTAGCCTCTCCCAAACCTTAGCCAACAAAAGGAAGATACAGTATGAAAGACTGGAGAGTGAGTCATAGCATAGTTAGATGTCAAGAAGTTTCATATCCAGGTCTCAGATCTTCCTTACCTCCAGCATGGGACAGTGCCAGGATTTTGACTGCCAGATGGAGAGTAACAGAGAAACATGCACATCTCAGGCACATCTGGCTACTGTGAATGTTTTGGTCAAGCATTATTACTTCACAAGCAGTAATTCTTATGCAGGATAAGAAGTATGGTCTCAATCAATAATGATTTCTCAGCTAACACCTCTCTAAAAATAAAATCCCCCGACACTTCTAGTGGCTTGTATTCTGAGCATCTACATTATTAGTTGCTCCCCCACCACCACCCTTGCAAGATGCAAAAAAAACTGTTTTACAGACCATTCTATTAAGTATCTCCCACTAAACAGATGCTACTCCTTGAACCATTCAGGAGGCAAGTGGCTTTTAACAGCTCAGGTTGTTGTGATACATTCAGTCTAACCAAAGAAATGCTATTGGTTTTTAACTTCATAAAGCAGCAAGAATCCATACATCTCCAAGTGAAAAGGTTTCATCACCTTCTCTGCCTTCTGCTAAAACATCAGTAGAAAAAAACCCAGCGTGGTGATGGGAGTATCCTTGTTTCCTGCTGCAAGGATGCATCAGTTATATTTTAAATATTTGAAACCTGTAGGTCAGACCCAGAGGGCTTGGGTTCCAGCAGCAATTTTAAGTCTTTTAGCTACGGTGAGGTTTTCTGTTCCTAAGTACTTGTTATAAATCAAACAAGCTTTCACATCAAACAGATCAGATACAACTGGATATATCCGAAGTCCACTAAAACAAACTATAGTACTATAAATGCAAACAGACAAAACCTTGAGCTCCAAGTGATGCTGATGAATATTACCATGACATCACTTACAAAGTAATACTCATTTCTTTTATTAGTACTAAAACCAAAAGCCTTCTTTCCTACTTAAGCAGTACTATGAATCAGAGTAATCCCAGCCTCCAGGAAAGGTGTTGCAGTGAATTCTACTACACAATTAGTGTGCAAAACTTTCTAATAACAAGCCTGCTCAGTTCACTCACTGAAAAATCTTTAAGATATCTGATAAGTTTCCCAAAATATGATGGGAGACACCATTATGTAACAAATGCTTCAAGCCACTTGTTCATAGCAGAATAGCTTGTCTTAATTAAAACAAGTACCTTAACAGTACTGTTGAAATAGACAAAACCTCAAGGTAAACAACCAAGGCCAACCAAGGCACAGTATATAGCCCTTGTCAAGGAAGGCACCTCAGAACACGATGGAAAAAGGCTACACAACACCTTAAAGTGAATTCCTCCAGAAAGCAGCATAATTTTCACAGCCTTTCACAGAAGGGTGCTCTGCTTGGGTAATACAGTTTAGACCATCAAGCCAATCCTCATAGCCAAGACACATACCCTCTTCATTTGTCACCAACCACACACACAACGAGAATTTTGAACCATCAGACCATGCATAACAGGTTCAAGTTAACCTGTGCTATTGACATAATGTGCTTCTCCTTGAATTTACTGCAAGTCTGTTCACAGCAAAGCCTCAAGAACATCTAAAGTTGGTAGAAGGGCCTCAAAAAGTCACTGAGAAGACTACCATAAAGGCTTAACTCCCTCTGGCCATCCAAAGAAACAAAGGGTTCTTGCCAGAGTCATAGTGAGAGGGGCTTGGAAGTGTTGGATTTGAAAGAATGGTCCAGAGAAAGACCAGTAGTCTCCTGGAAATATTCTGAACCCAATCAAGTCTGTCCTACTTGTGAAGCAGTAGCAGAAAAGAAGGATGTGTTACCCAGGGCAGTGTTAAAAGTTTTACCAATTAATAAAGGTTTGATGTTAAGATGATGTCAGCCTCCTAACTCAACATTACTTCTAAGCTGAAATTAGCAAATCAATTAAGTTGTGTTTACCTACAGGTTTGTATGTTCTGACTGATTTATTTCAACACCTGTATTGGATCAAATGCATTTATATCGAAAGACCTCATGAGATTGTCGCAAAGCTAGAAACTCAATTCAGCTGACACTTAAAAGACATAGAAGAATTCTTCTGCAAGGCACTATGGAGCAATTTTAGTTCAACAGGCCACCAGAGGTATCTACAAACATTAAGAACTAAGCAGGACCACGAAGCTTTAGAAGCACAGGCAAACTGATACTTTACAGAAGAATGCATATATTAGCAAAATAGGCCTCCTTTGCAACAGGACATTCTGCTTAGTCCCCACCAGATGTGCACTTTTCAGCTGGACCTAGAAGTGAAAACTGAAAACTAATTTAAATAATAGAGCTCAGTGTCATATGCACAGCACTAACACCCAGCTTTGAAAAAAACTCAAGTCACTAAAACAGGTATTAGCCTTGATTATGAACACTTTGCCAACCTAAGAACATCCTGTTGCAACACAAGGGCTTCTTTTGAAGAGGCAATTAACATTTTTAAAAGTCCATACCTTAAATGTACCATTTTGGTTTTTCATATACGAAACCAAAAAGATGTCCACTGGCAGTAGTGCTGATGTGATAAGAGCAACGGCCAACGCAAATATTGCTGTTATGGTAGAAATCACTTCACTTTCCCGCCGACTCTGGTACTTGCGCACGTAAACCCAGCAGAAAATTAGAATGGCCTGAAATACACAGCAAAAAAGGCTCACCAGTTGTATAATAGCAATGTCAGCAAGTAGGTACTGATGTTAGACCCTGTACTGATAACTGGCAGAGCATTAACACATGTTTTACTCGAACACTGAACATCAGCGTCACAGTCACCACACTCAAATCACCCTTTTTCTTAACAACAGCATGAGCAACAACATCAGCGCTCACGCACAGAACGGGTGAAAACACAGACAAGCAGCGCGGGCAGCAGAGGCGGGAGGGCAAGGCAGCCCCCGCCCGCAGTCCCGGGCTCTACGGTACCACGGCCGAGGCACCGCGGGAGCGCAGGGAAGCGCTCGCTGCCGGTGCAGGCTGGGGGGCACTGCCGAGAGGACCGGGCGGGGAGTCCAGCTCTGGAACAGCGAAGAGCCGAGCAAAGAGGGGCGGTCGGCCCAGGGGAGGGGAAGGGACGTGTGAGGGGCCACTGCAGGGCGGGGGAGCCGCCTCTCACCAGCAGCGCCAGGCCGAAAAGGCACCATCCCGTCAGCAGATCGGAAGCGGCGGCCGCCATCTTCGCTCCCGTCAGCAACAGAGCGGCCTCCCCGGGGCGGTGCTTATGGAAGGGTGGGAATGACGTCATCGCGGGACCGGCCTAACACCGACCGTGACGTCAGTGGCTGCGGGCGTGACGTCACGTGTCCGCTCTCGCTGTGGTGAGCACAGCGCTCTCCCGTCCCGGCCGGACATGGCCCGCTGTGCGGGGGCTGCCTCGTCCCGCAGGAAGCCCTTAAAGTCATCAAGTCCACAAAGCGCAGCCGTCAGAGGGCAGGAACGGGGGATCGGGGAACATCGGAACGATGAGGTGCCTTCACCTCCTGCTCCCGCGTGGGGTTTCCCCGTCCTTCCCTCCCGAGGCCCGGAGGCAAAGGCAGGACAACTCTCGGTCCGCGGGGACTCCTGCCTGAGGGGCGGTGGGAAGGCAGAGAGGCGGCATGGGTAGAGAAGGAAAATGCGCTAAAGAGGTATCGGGCACTTTCAATCCCTTTGTTGTTGCTTCTCTCCGTAAAAGTACCTAAACCATCTCCGTACGCCGCCTGCAGCCGCCCAGAGGCGCCGGGCAGGTGTGGGGGCGGTGTCGCCGTGTTGGACCCGCGGATGTGGGACATTCCCTCGGGAAGGTGTGCCGGCAGCCCCGCACCCCGGGAGGTGCCTGTGCCCCGGGCTTGACTTCACCGCGATGGGGCGGGATCGTGGTCTGTCGGGAAGCCCCCCCTCGGGACGCCGTTCCCGACTTGAGGGTGGCCGTGGGTGTGCGGTTAGAAGGTGCTCTGGGGAGCTCGCGTTCCTGAGAGTGGATTTGGTGGCTCGGGGAGTGCGAGAGGCTCACCTGAAAGGTGCCGGCGCCTGTCTTAGTTTCTTAGTATTGTCAAGGTTGGAAGAGACCTTTAAAGTCATCAAGTCCAACCATCCACCCATTGTAACCCCTAAACCACTAAACCACATCACCCAGCACCAGATCCAGATGCCCCTTTAACACCTATGGGGATGGTGACTCCAACAGCTCCCTAGGCAACCTATTCCAATGCCTGACCATCCTAATTGTGGAAAAAAAAAAAAATTCTACTATCCAATCTGAGTCTTCCCTGTCTCAGTTTAGGACCGTGAGGTTGGGTGCAGAGAGGGGTCTATCTGCAGGAGTTCCCTGGGGATAGTCTGGGGCCCTGTCACAGAGCACAGGCTGCTGTTCCAGGGGTCTGCAGGTGGCTCAGGGGTGAAAATGTGCACGAGCCTTGCTGGTTCCTCAGCCTCGGTAGAAGAGGCTCCCAGACCAGCCAGCGTGCAGCGGTGGCTTGTTCTCATCCTGAAACGGTCAATATGTTTGCTGTTTCCATATGTTTGCTGTGAGAGCAGAGGTACTCATAAGCCAAGTAAGAGTAGGCTGAAATTCAGACGCTTGTTTGTAGCCTTGTGAGAAGAGGCATTTGCGGCAGGGGAACTTGGCCCTGAAGGGTTGAGCTTCCAGGTGCCCCAAGGCCAGTAGGGGTGGTGGGAGCTTGTGGTATCAAAAGTGCTCATGAGTTAAGTTTGAGGTCAGATGAGTGGCAGGACTTCATGTGGGATAATAGCCTTGAGAGAAGGGATCTTTTAGTGAATGGATTGTGAGAGCTTCACCCCAGGCTGTTTTCTGGCTCTGCTGAGCCTTAATTTATTACAAGACCTATACATGAGACAATAGTGTGTCATGGTGCTCATGAGCTATATCCAGGGCATCTGAAGTGTGTGCTCAGGTGAACTAATTCTCTCTGGAAATCATATTTGGTGATGTGTGCAGTGGAATAGCTTTGTCAGACAGTGGCTGATATCTTTGCTGGGCTTCAATTTTGTGAAAGTGTTATGTCAGTGCACACAAGCTGTGCCAGGGGTGGTTGGGGGCAGCAGGAGTTCAGATGAGCTTGCAGCTTTGCAAGAAGAGACCTCTGTTTGGGGGGACAGGAGCATTGGGAGCTTATCCTCAGAGCAGTGAACACATGCTGCACTTCTCTGTGTGCTGTCAGGGTACTGTGGAAGGCACTGGTGTGTGGTAGCATTCATGAACTAAGTGATAATGGAGCTGAGGAGAGTTCTGGAGAGCCTGTAAACCCTGCATATAGGTACCTGCAGGGGCTGTGTTGACCCGTGGAGGGAAATGTTGCTTGCAGGTGGGGTGCATTAAATATATGTGCAAATATATGTGCTATGTGTTAAGTTACTGTGAGATCATCATGGCTTGGCTTTGGGAACGAAGATTTTGAAGGACTCTACCCACGCTTGCTGCAGGCACACTGATGGCTGAAAGGGTCAATGCGCGATAGACAAGTTACTGTGAGAACAGTAAGTACGGTGAGTGCAGGTGAAAGCAAAATGTATTGAATATTCACAAGATGCTTGGATGGTTGGCCATGGGTGCAGTTTTTAGGTGAGCCTGTAACATTGCAAGGAAGGCCCTGCTGGTGGAGACATGGTGTTGTTTGGGAGGTTTATTCTGGAGGGGGATGGTTGTGCTGGGTTTCCATTTGATGTGAGGGCATGGGCAGCAGGCAGGTGATATTGCAGTGACTGTGGTGCTCATGACCTGAGTTTGTGACAATACAGAGGGGTTCATAGTCTGATGAGAAAAGTAGCAGATACTACATAACTATAATTAGTTTTATGACAGTAAGCAGATTGCATTATGTCCTCTTAGTTTGGTTTTTTTTTGTTGCTGTTGTATATTTTACTATTAATGTGTATGTATTATCTTCACCACAGAAAATATTTCCCTGGATGTCATTACTATTAAATATGTATGTAATTCAAAATTGCCCTAGAACCCATGAAGAATTAAAAACCTTAAAGAACCGAATTAAAAATAAACTATTCCCAAGAGGGAAAGGAAGTAATTTGCCCTTAGAGTATATAAAGTTTTTATGCTTTGTACAGCACACCTTTATCAATAAAATATTGATATACCAAACATTAGGGACCTGTAACTGGGTAAGGATTTACCCTGCTGTTAAAATAATAATAAAAAAACCACCCCTGTAGCTATGGCTACCACAATTCTTTTTTGTTTGACTCAAATGGTAGCATAAATATTTAACTTGCTATAGTAAATAAGCCTTAAGTCTAACTTCAGCACGGTCAAAAAATCTTTTCTATTCTAAACAGTTGAGTTTATGTAGTTTAACAAACGCAAAAAGAAAAAAAAATCAAAACCCCAAAATAATATATTTTACACTAACAGAAAAATCCAATCTTTGAGTATTTTGTAAAAATCTTCCTATGTTTTTGCAGTAATTGCCATTTCTCTGTCAGACCCATTCTTATTTGGTAAATATGGTTGATAACCTAGTTTTATTTGGGTAGAAGGCAGCCAGTGAAGTGGTATCATTCATACCAAAGTTATTGATCATCTCCAAGCTGAAAGATAGTGTGGTGCCACAATGAGCGCTTGTGATTCTCATGATCAGTAGTTCCAATCTTGACTTCAGTGGTGTACAACAGCCAGGTTAAGCTAGCATGGCTTACAGGATGAGGTTAGCAGTTGTCCCTGTGGTGCTGGTCTCTTCAACACTCCAGTAGTGAATATGCCTCTTTTTCTGCCTAGATGCAGAGATTTGTCTTGTCCTGTTTCATGCTTCTTTGCTCTTGCTAGTAAAAGCTTGTCATCAAGATGTCACAACATGCAGCAAGATCAGTGAATGCACTTAAGAGTGGATAGAAGTACTTGTGTAGGGCATCGTGTATGGGGTCACGGGTGAGAAGAGTACAAAAATTGATGTGATTCCTGTAAAGGTTTTGTTGGGTATATTTGTAGCTAGGGTTGATAACTGCAAGCTAATAATTATCTGTCTCTTTAAAAATTCTCATTGCACATACAAAAAAAATGGAGGGGATTTTTGCAAGTCACTGAGATAATGTGTGAATGAAAATACAATGAGAGAGTCTGAAGAGAGTGCTGTTATGGTATTCCTCAATAAAACCTGATAGGCATTGCAGCAGTAGCAGCCACAATGTAAAAAAAAAAAAAAAATTATATTGGTGGACTTCCCTAAATATCTTCCTCCTTTCCCAGGCAAGACAGCTGCACAATGCCAAAAAAAAGACTACAAAAACTTTGTGTTATACAGAAAACATATTATTTTAAAATAAACTTTTTTATATATTGTTTACAAAATAAAACTTTTTTCTAAAAAGAACCATTATAGTAATTCTTATGTACAGTGAGAAATAAGTCCAAACAATGCAAAATGTCTCAGATACCACTAAATAACAAATTGATAATGCACTTAGTAACAAATTGTGGAATTTACTTTTCTTGAAGTGGTTCATGTGGTTAAAAGTTAGAAAAAGAGGAAGAGGAGTGATATTATAGAAATTAAAGTATATGAAACAAGATATAGTCTTCATTTTGACCAGGACGAGGGATCAGAATCGTACTTGAACTAAATAGTGTACATACCAAAGGGGAGCAGGTGTTCCTTCTCACTTGACCGAGCAGCTCTTGTCACCACTTGATAATCCCCCCAGTTTCAAGGGGGCTGAAAGCGTGTGGGCTAATGGCAACGCCGCATTTTTAAGTTTTCTGATCGACTCTCCTTGTTCTATATTTTTTTCTCATGTTAGAAGAGAAGGTATTGAAACTGGGTTTAGCAATATTTGACAAAACATGTCATGATCTTATAGTTCAAGATGTAATTATTCTTTCTGTTATGTAGCTTAGAACCACTTAAACCTGTAAACCCAATACATTGGACCTGGTACTCTGGAAGTACACACAATTAACCATTGGCTCTAATAACTTTTTTTAAAAATCCTTAAACTTGTGTGAAGAAAATTGACTGTAACTTCTTGAAATGCCTTTTGTTTGATTTGGTGCTCTAGTTCATTTACCACTACTGCAGACCAAGCTAGATTTCTGAGTTTGGTGTGTCATACTGTACTATGTCAATACTTGCATTTTCCTTCTGTCACTGTACTTCAGTACTTACTTCATCTTATTTAACCAGTAGCATAGCTTTGGGTTTCTTCTTAAACTCTATTAATTGTTAATTTTCATTCTGTGAATTAGATTTTCTCTTGTATCCACAAACAGGAGAATTGAATTGGATGTCATTTATCACTAGGTTAATATTGCCCCCACCTTGGAAGAAACCCTTAAGGCCATACAGCAGGTGAAAACTGGCAAGGCAGCTGGGGTTGACGGAATCCCACCTGAAGTCTGGAAGCATGGCGGCCAAGCACTCCATGCTAAGTTCCATGAGTTTGTAGTGAGTTGTTGGGAATGAGGTGAACTACCATCAGACCTCCATGACACAGTCATCATCACCTTGTACAAGAAGAAAAGAGATAAATCAGATTGTTCAAACTACCGAGGCATTACTCTGCTCTCCATTGCTGGCAAAATCATTACAAGAATTCTTCTGAACAGGTTAATACCCACTGTAGCAGAAGAACTTCTGCCTGAGAGCCAATGTGGTTTCAGAGCCAATAGGAGCACCACAGACATGGTATTCGTGCTCAGACAACTGCCAGAGAAGTGCAGGGAACAGAACAGAGCACTTTATATAACCTTTTTGATCTCACCAAAGCTTTCGATACTGTGAGCAGAAAAGGTCTGTGGCAGATTCTGGAATGTTTAGGATGTCCACCCAAGTTCCTTAAAATGATCATCATTTTAAGGTCCTTCATCAGGACCAGCACAGCCAAGTCAGATATGGCGATACACTTTCTGAGCCCTTTCAAACAACTAATGGAGTGAAACAAGGCTGTGTTCTTGCACCAACTCTATTCACACTCTTCTTCAGCATGGTGTTCCAAAGGGCCACAGCAGATCTTGATGAAGAAAACAGGATCTACATCCAATATTGTATTGATGGTAGCCTATTCAACCTCAGGTGACTGAAGGCCCACACCAAGACCCTAAACCATCTCGTCCGTGAGCTGCTTTACACTGACGATGCTGCCCTCGTTGCTCACACAGAATTAGGTCTGCAGTGTTTAGCATCCTGCTTTGCAGAGGCCACTCAGCTTTTTGGGCTGGAAGTCAGCTTGAAGAAGACAGAAGTTTTCTCTCAACCTGCACCTCAGGGAGTCATCCATCATCCCTATATCTCCATTGGTGAATCAGAACTCAAATCAGTCCAGCAATTTAATTACCTGGGAAGCATCATCTTCTCAGACAGTAAGATTGACAAAAAGACAGACAACAGGTTAGCAAAGGCATACAGAGCTTTTGGTAGACTTCATAAAAGAGTTCAGCTAAATAAACACCTGAAGAAAAGTACGAAGATCAGTGTTTATAGAGCCATTGTACTGTCTACTCTTTTGTATGGGTCTGAATCATGGGTCATTTACCGCCACCACCTGCGACTCCTAGAACGCTTCCATCAATGCTGCCTCTGTACAATCCTAAACATCCACTGGACGGACTATGTGACCAATAGGTCTGTTCTTGAACAGGCTGCAGTCACAAGTATCGAGGCCATGCTGCTGAGAACACAGCTGTGTTGGGCAGGGTACGTCTCCAGGATGAAGGACCACTGCCTCCCTAAGATCGTGCTCTACGGTGAATTCACCACTGGCTGCCGCAAGAGAGGAGCCCCGAAAAGGAGATACAAGGACTCCCTGAAACAACATCTCAGCCTTGGCCATATTGATCATCATCATTGGTCTGCTCTGGCCTCCAATCAGGAGGCCTGGAGACACATCATCTATAACGCTGCTGCCTCCTTTGAGAACACACACAAGATCACTCTCGAGGAGAAAAGACAACACAGAAAGAATCGCATCTTGTCGGTGCCATCTTGTGCCTTTTGCAACCGGACTTGTCTGTCACGCATTGGCCTTTTCAGCCATCAGTGAGCCTGCAGCAAGCGTGGGTAGTGCCCTTCCCAAATCTTCATTAGCAAAGCCAAGCCATGATGATGATGTGATGATGATGAATATAGACAGAACATCATGATGTGTCCTTTCCATCTTTGCTCTTTGTATTGTTTCCTTATCCTAAAACATTACCTTGTTTCAAGCTCTTCAGTCATGATGATCTCTTCAGAGAGCTTGGATTTAGGGCATTCTATTGCTCCTTTTTACTGAGATTTTCCCTTTAAGCCTTATTCAATATCAGTAATTTGTACTGTTGTATCAGTGGTTCAACATTTACATGACAAATAGGGACAAGGCATAGTTCTATGAACCTCATGAAAATTTCAGTTTTACCTTAAATTGGTTTGAATCAGCTCAATTTTCATTTTGGTAAATGTAGGGAAGAAAACAGTTTTCAAAAGAAGTAATGGTGTCACACTGAGAAGAAAAAATTGTCCCACTGGACTGGGAAAAAGGCTTTTCTGTATATTAAATGCCAGGTAATCATATAGTGGGTGTTCCTTGCAGCACACCCATCAGCAGTGGCACACTGTTCTTCAGGTAGCCAAAACCAAAGACTGAATCATCATTTTTGGAGGCTACAGATTTCTATGCCATCAATTCACTTTTTGTGTCTATTTATCATCATTTATTATCTTAACAAGATTTTTATAATAAATTCCACAAAATAGTTTATATAACTCAATATTGATATACATAATAATTGATGTATTTAAATTGGCTCATTGTCCTAGCCAAAGCATAATCCCTTGAACATGGGATTTTCTAACACGCAAAGAAAAACCTGGCATAGTTTGGGACTAGTAAACTCTATGAAAGCATAGAACATCACAAGATGAAGAGGAATAGCTAATCTGTGCATTAAGATGTGTATGTCTTGCTGTGGTAGTATTGAAGTAGGGAAAAAGTGGAGGTTGAGGGACTTTTTTTTTTTTTATTTTGGAGCAGTGATAATATCGTAAATGCTTGTGACTTGCAACTAAAAATAAGTAGTTGAGTTAGAAATTTAGAAGCAATCTACGGAATAATTTTATAAATTAGTAACAAGTGCACAGTAATGTTTATGGAGGTTCTTTACTATTCTGTTCCTTGGTTTGTTTACTTGAATAAAACCAGAATGTTAAAAAAGGAGTCTGAGGGCGGAAGAGGTGATTAATTTCTCCAGGAGACAGTGAGTGTAGGTCAGTAACATTTTCTTGAAGGAGGGCTGTAAAAACAATTAGAGCCTTCAAGATCAATTTATTTCTAATTTTATTCTTCTGACAATAATTAAATTCTTTTCTGTATGTAAATTATAGTTCTGTATGAGCTGATAAGAAAGCAATGTGAACTTCAACAACAGAGATGTGTGAACATTCCCACAACAAAAATGAGTGTGAATGATGAATTACCATAAAACTCCCTGCCTGATGTTTTCAGTCAGAGTAAAAAGACATTTCCCCAGTATTTTTCTCATGCTACTAGTCAAATAATGAACTGGCTGCTTGATCATATTAGATCGTCCAAAGAACTGTTTTTTGCACGTTTGTCCTAAATTATTAGAAATACCAGTGGTCTTTTGTTCATGGGAAAACTGCAACCAAGGCATAAACTTGGAAGGAAAACATTTGGAGATTTTCCCAGGATGGATGAAGAAACAAGATGGATGACTCTCTGAATTTAATGGCAAAATTTCCAGTAAGTTTAGCTTTTGACAAAGTTAATATTCAGAGGTAGTCAAAAAGGCAAGTAATGATAGTAATAGGAAGGGCATAGTGTAACTGTCATTACACTTCACGAATAGTGAGCTGCTTTGATGTCCGTGTCAAAAAGTTATATGAAATTTTAGATAGTTTAGGGGAGGATAAGCATGAACAAAATGAGGAATACCTTTTTGTGCACAGAAAAAAATAAGTAATTTGGAATCACCATCTTGGGAAAGATGCTACTCAAGGAGAAGTAACAGAATTTTAAAGGCTCTGACTGACACAAGAAACAGAGAATAGAGAAAAATTAGTCATACTCATATCAAAAAATTGGGCACAAAATAAACTAACAAGCAGGAAACTTACACTGCATCCTAAAATTTAAACAAAAAGATATCCCTACCATAGGATGATTTGAATACCAAGTATGCATCTGTTAAAAATTAATAGAGAAATTCATGGATGAGAGGTTTGTCAAGCAGAATTAAGCACTCTTACAGAGAGGCAGCCTCCAGCTCAGAAGGTCCCTAAGTATGGGAGTGCTAGAAACGGACAGGATTTGCAAGAGAAGCTTATTCAGCTTTCCCTGTTGTCCAAAGGGTTTGCTGTTGGCATCCAAAGGTCAATATAGAAAGTTGCACAGCCTTTCAATCATTCCAGTTACCATCTTTCAGTTAGTCCACCTCAGCATGCCTGTTCTTAGAACATCAATGAAGGCTGGTGTTTTGTTGATTTGATAGAGTTAGAGGGTAGTCTTTATGGTAAAGATGAATTTCTTCTGGCTCAGAAGACTGATTCAAAGCCATCTACATTATTTAAACCTACCATATGGACTGCATAAAGAATCCTGAACATTAAGGGCTGTCTAGCAGCACAGGAGAGGTTATTTTTATATTATAAAGGACAGTATGAACAGTTGAACCTCCTCTCTAGCCAACAAAACAGGCCTTAAACCCATACCCAGGAGCACAGAAAGTTGGCTTTTATTCAGTTCAAGAGCTAGACTGATAAACTGGGTTCAGGGAAAGGTCACCAGGGTGGCTGGGTCTGCACCACTTCTTTTGTGTGGAGAGGTGAGGGAACTTGGCTTATTCAGCCTGGGGAAGAGATGGTTGTGGGATCCCAACAGCAGGCTGGCATGGGAGTTGTCTAGATAATGGAGTCAAATGGGGCACAGTAGGAGAAGAGATAAAGAAGACATAAATTAAAATAGGAGGATCTGACTGGTTATATGGAAGAAAAAAAGTGTAAGGACAATTAATCAGTGGAGCAAATAGCCCAGATAGATTTTGTAATGCCCATTTTGGGAGGTTTACAGGACTTGACTGATAAAACCTTGAACAAGTTGGTATGGATTCATTGTGACCCTGCTTTGAGCAGGAGATTAGACAAGAAAGGTCCCAGAGTCACTTCCTACCTGAACAAGTCAGTGATTAACACCACTGACACGGCAACTGTATTTAGATAGGAGATAACATTTTGGAGAATGCAAAGGAAATAATTATTTTCAGCAATTGCACCAGGAATTGAACAGTAGGACAGCAGCACAAAGCAATATCCCAGAGAAGAAGAATGGAATGAGATTACAGGTACTGACTGTGAAGTTTTATCATTCTGGCCTTTTTGATTAGTAGTGGCATAGCAGTAGTTACCTAGTAACTAGTTTTGACTTCACACAAAAGCATTGGTATTTCTGTCCTATCTAAAATGTATGATATATAACTATGTGGATCGTGTGATGGTTGTCAGTCCATATGGATACAATCAAATACTGCTCTGTACATGCCTGTATCCTGAGACAAAAAAGTTTTAAGCATATAGAGTCAAAAGACACTGATTCTGGCACTGGAACAGGTTGCCCAGAGAAGTTGAGGATGCTCCAACCCTGGCAGTGTTCAAGGGCCATGTTGGATGGGGCTTAGAGCAACCTGGTCAAGGGGAGTTGGAACTAGATGATCTTTGAGGTCCCTTCCAAACCAAACCATTCTGTGACTCCACACAAATTATACAGAGCCAAGCCTGTGTATGTACATAGTGATGATCAATCTCTGAGTCTTTATTCAGTAGTGAAAGTTCTGACATGTATAATGTTTATTTTACAAGACCCAAAGAAATGCTACGGTTTCAAGCTACTACCAAGACTTAATATTCCCTGTTCTGAGTAACAGAAACAACATAGAAGGATATATGACACAGTAGTACTTTTTCTTCTATGTTCTTGACAAGGATTTAGTTAAATGTATTCTTCCTGTTCCATTTATTTCCTGCAGGTGAACTGCTTTCCTCTGTGGGTTGCAGCTGAATAACCATTGGAGTAGTGGGGGGGAAAACACAGCGGTAATTATAGAGGAGGTGTGAGCCAAAACTCCCAGGTTTTTAATATAGAAAACAAATAAATTTTAATTAATTAATGATTTCAAACCACTGCAATCTTAGATATAAAAACCCTGTTTGAATGGCAGAAGCCTTCTTGCTTGGCGTTTCGGGGCATTTTCCCCTTTCCCCCACCAGAGGGCTCCCGCGGTGCAGTTCTCCAGAGCCGTTTCCATGCCCAGTGCAGTCAGCGGGAGGTTTGCCAGAGATCTCAGGAGAGCTACATCTTGCAACTCCTTACTTGGAGAAATTTCCCATTTCTCCAGAAGTTTTATCATAGCAAGAACTTATGGAGTTGGCGTGTAATATATGAGCAATTTATATTTTTCAAGTTAAGTATATATCAACTTTAAGTCTAGTTTTTCAAAACTAAAATGGGTTGTTCCAAATCTTACTTTGTCTGTCAGGCTCTGTCAGTATTGATAGCACCATTGCTTTCCAAAGCATTCAAGTCTATAACTCAGTGCCATCACAAAAATTTCCATTTCTGTAGATATGCACAACTAGAGCATACCTAAACTCTGCTATTTCTTCACTATTATATATTCAAGAAGGAATCCTTTTCTATTATTGTATGACTTATCTGAAGCATTCTTTCCCATATTTCCAACCATAGCATTTCCATTCTGAACTCTGATGAACTCAGTAATTCAAAAAGACATGGAAAATCATAATAAATCTGGTCATGTCGATCTTTTCACCTTCATCTTCCAGTCTCTGTTGATCTCTTATTTGTTGCACGACAGACATGCTAAGAGGAGTTTGTACACTCCTGTCTCTCTCTTATGTACTGACAGACCTCAGTGACTGTTTTCATTCCTTTATTCCAGTGACTAGTTTGTTTTGTCCTTGAAGTGCTCAGTTCATTTGCCAGAATCTGTCCCCCTTTTTGGCACAGCCTATTAAAATACAGAATATCCTTCATAAGCCAGTCCACAGACCCTTCATTTATGTCTTAAAATACCCCTTACTACTAATTTTTTATTTAATACCTAAAGTGCCATGTGATCAGTTAATGGTCATCAAAGTGATGACTTCTGAATTTTTTCTACATCTTATTTATATCTCCCTTTTATAGAAACATTTAGTACATATTTGTATTAGTGTAATTCTCATTGCTTTAATTATTTCATATATTTCACATCGTGTCTTAATTTTTTTTAAATGGAACAGGCTGCCCAGAGAAGTGGTTGAGTCACCCTCCCTGGGGGTATTTAAAAGATGTGTAGATCTTGCACTTAGGGACTTCGATTAGTGGTGGGTTTGTGGTTGGACTCAATGATCTGAAAGGCCTTTACCAATCTAAAAAATTCTATGAAATTGGGTTTTTTGCTTCTTATCATACAAAGTCTTCAACACAGTAATACAACACATGCTGGTAATTTAATATTTTATCTAATAAGGAAATGCAAACCGAGTTCCACTGTTCTGAATGATCACATCTTGAGATTCTTCCTAACATTTACTAAAAAGTGATACAGAAATGTACAGATTTTATGCAAAATTATGCATGGCATGTATTCACTTCAATAATTATGCTTTTTTTATTTGTGTTGTGTGTATATTTGTTTTGATATAAAAAATAACCTTTCCCCTTCTGTTTCTTCACTGTGTTATCATTTGCTTTCTTGTAGTCACCAAAGAAAAAAAGACCATGAGAAATTTTACTCTGTTCAAGGTAACTGTTGGCTATAATGCCTCCAAAGTTTTAACCAGAGGAGAGAAGCAGTGCACAAAAGAACCACGTGCACAGGCCATACCTTTTAGTAGAGGCAAAGAACATCAAGATACCCCACAAAGCACATTTTTAGTCACTCTGAGAAGAAAAACTCTGGTGAGAATCTGGTAAGAAGAGGAGTTGAAAATATAAAGAGGAGTTGAACCCAGATGAGTTGATAGCCAAATTATTGGGTGTTCCACATTGACTGCATAAAAGATGTAGAGCAAATATGCTCTGCGAAGAATTTGCTTTCTGTATTAGAATACTTGACATTACAAGAGGGTATTTAATGGCATGGGATTGGTCTTTGATTAGCATGGCAAAGAGAAGTCTTCAGGATAGCAGCCTTCCAAGATATAGGGGGAGGTCATCGAGAGGAATGGAGCTGAAGCTGTTCAGAAGTATGCAATGGGAGAATGACAGGTGGGCACAAGGTGGGAAATGAGAGAGGTTCCAACTGGATAAGAAGAGAAACCTCTTCACCATGAGGACATGAGGAAAGGAGCAGGTTGTCTGCTCCTCAGAGGCTTTCAAGACCTGACTTGCTTCACTACCTGCTGCTGACTACTATTTTTGTAGCATACATGTAAGTACTCTTACGCTAGTAAAGACATTCTATTGTAGATGTTGCTTAAATTTCTGCCTCCCTTACCTGGTTTCCTCAGTGTATTTTCAGTTTGTTTCTTATATTAGGTATCAGTTCAGCTTTGCCAGGTTTAGGCATAGTCTCCACTGGGTGGAATCTATAATATTACAGGTCATTTAGCAGGTACCTGTGTTCTACCTTATTTCCTACAGCATCAACTTACACTTGTTGATCTTACATAAATAAGTTCAGTTTTCATTTTATGCCCACTTAAATAGCGTACTCAATGTATGATATTTTCTAGAATTTTACAGGTTGTTTAAAAAATTTTCCAATGTATGCCCATTAGTATAATGATTGTTATTACATTCACCATCATCTTTGCTCGTGTGTGGTTTTATGAAGCCTTAGTCATTGCAGATGTTATTAGGTTTTATTCCATTTGGGTTTTAGTTGTGCTGACTTTTGGCAATATTCAAACAAATAACACACTACACCAACGTGTTGAAAATATGAGCACTTTCTTTAAACACACCTGACACATCCATAGGATAGATTTCTAAATAAATCTAAAGCATTTTTGTTGTTACTAGCTATTTTCTCCTTCACAACAGGAGCTCTCTAGATATATCTATACTCTTTTTTGAAAGTGTTCATGTGACTCCCATTGAATTGGACTGCTTCTATACATAAAGCAGGTCTGCAAGCACTATTTTGGTTCACATTTTTGGATGAGAGAGAGCAGCTCTGAATGATGCTAGTGACTAATCAAGTATTTTTGAAAAATAAGCAGTTACAAATTAGATGAGGCATTGCTAAGCAACTTAAAAACTTGTTTCAGTCCTACTTTTCCCATTCCATTTTTCCAGTTTTAAAAAAAAAAATAATGTTCTCACATGTACTTAGAACATTCCCTTAAATTTTGGAGATTGCTCAGCTGGCTTGCTGCAAAACTATCACATTACTGCTAGATAAACATCATTAAATTGAGCGCAAGGCTTTGCTTTCCTTGGCTAGAAAACACTGTGAATAGCTTGCTGTTGATATGAAAATGATTGAGTAGGAAATAATTGCATGCCCATTTTTGTAAGGTGATTTCGATGGCCCAGGAAAAAGGTGATACAGTGAAATCAAATATAAGATTTTACTCACAGGACCAAATACTGCAGAGCTAAGCTCACTGAGCAGTATATATCATTTTGGAAAATGGGAACTCTTTAATAGAGGTAACATTAGCTTCTTGCACACTGTGATGGCTTAAAAAAAGATGGGTTTTAACAGAGAGAAACACAAAGTAGCAGTAGTGTAGCTGTGTTACTGCTTTACATGGTATTGATGGCACAACTATGCCATTGTGTTAGCTTCTACTGTCCAAGCAATCTGCTTTCTAATTGATGTCAATGAGCAGGAATGGTTCCAGAAACAAACCTCAAACCAACCAACCAAAAAAAACTCGCCACAAAACGACAGTGCTTTGTACTGAAAATCAGGTGAAATGAAACAAAAGCTCTACAATTCATCTTTGTTAGTCAGAAAAAGACTTGAAAATAGCCTAAGATTGTACATGGAAATAAGACTTCTGGTCTTATTGACTAGCCATAAGACTAGTTAAAAGAAAATAGGTAAGGCATATCATAAGCCAAAGGCTGAAGCTTAAAGATAGAAAAACTGAGAAAAATAAGTCACTCATGAGGAAAGAAATCTCATAAATATTGGCTCTAATGCAACTATTAGCTATTAGATATGTGGTAGAATCTTTATAATTCCATATATTTAAAACTAGATTATATATTTTTTTTCAAAAAGAAGAGATAGAATTTGCCTATAAATTAGGAACTTTCAGGAATGACTGAATATCATTTTATGGTCTAGATTATGAAGGAAATCATAACCTTCTCTGGAAGTAATGTAGTGTGCCTAGATGGAAAATGTCTTCTCTGGACATGGTCCTGGGCAACTGGCTCTAAGCAGCCCTGTTTGAGCAGAGAGGTTGGACCTGAGCATGTCCAGAGGTCCCTTCTAACCTTGACTGTTCTGTGAGATGTGTCAACGGTATCAGACTGGTACAGAAAGAGAAAGCCAAGCAAGAGCCATGAAGCCAAGGAAGTTAGAGGAAGACTTCTTGCAGTAAAGGTAAGATCCTAGCCCAAGGCTCAGTGATGACAGTTAGGAGAAGAGTTTTTGAGAGACCAGGTGAGCTCTGAAATGTAAGTAGCAACTGAAAGCTGCAAGATTTTCAGGCTGGGAAGATTTATCCTGCGAAGATACAGTAAGTAGCCAGGTTTTCAAACCTTTTTATTTAAAGTGTTTCACCTAGTAGACTGAGCTACTTCTATTTAAAGAGTTACTTTGTTAATGCTTTAATAAGTCCACTTTTAGATATGAGAAATATTTTAATAATAAATTCCAAAGTAACATACACATAGCTCCACTTCAAGAACTTTTTCAACATGTAGTCAGGTGCAGAGATCATGGCCTGGAAAACACAGTGATGGATAGCAAAGCCTCCTTCAAAACATAAAGGGAAAAAAGGGCAAGCCTTTCATCTTGTTCATGTGGTTTTGGTGTTGGGTTTTTTTTTACTGTGTTATTTAGCTATCTTTCTGTTATGACTGGAAAAAGATGTAATTTAATACATAGGTAGCTGACAAGGACACCAGTGGTCTGCCTGGATATCCAAGATTAGGAATTCCAGCAATCAATTCCAGCAGGAGAGGAAAATAAAGAGGCTACACACAGTGAGGTCTGGAAAGGGATGAGAATACAAAAGAGAGGGAAGAACCTCAGCCATACTAAACAAAAAACAAACAAACAAAAACACACCACAAAAAACCCCTGTGTATTAACTGCAGCATACCATTATGGAGGCTGTTCTAATCCAGATGAGAAACTAATGGAATCTTGGCTTCTAAATAATTTTTTTTCCAGTGTCTGGGTCAAAAAATTTCGTTGTCTTTGTTATTCAGGTTGCAGTGTTACCACTAAATGCAGCACAGCCTAGGATCCACAAATGTGTTTCTGGCAAGCAATCCCTTTCTGGTATATTTATTTCTTAATTGCTCTCTCTCTGAGGATGACAGGAAGCACTGATAATACTTTCTGTTTAGAGTGAAATCCTGGCTTGATTGAAATCTCTGATACTCCTAGCTCACAGCAACAGCAACTAAAGAGAGATCATAGAAAGCAGGTGTGACATTCTGGTCCAGCTGAAGTTTATACCAAAGCATACACTGACTTAATGGAGCCAGAATTTCACTCTAAATAAAAAAACTTACCAACACTTCCCATGCTCAGCAGAAAAGCCTCATTGTCCAAGGCCTAGGTGTTTTACTTGCACTAACCTTCTAGTTCTCTTCCATTATCCTTTCCAGTGGGATCCTAGAGTAGAGCTATATAGCAGTGGTCTCCCACAAGAAAGAGGTAAGAGAATGACCCTGTGCTAAGAAAGCAAATCTGAAAGCAGAAGGCGTGTCAGTAAATGGAACTGGGATCAGTCCTGTGGGAGAAAGTTTATCTCAGGAAAAACAGTAAGAAAAGGAATGACAAAAATTTATTTCTAGAAGGATTTTTTAACAGGTTTAAAAATGTTTCAGTTTTTAAGTGAACCATAGCGACATCTTTCTGTTTTCAGTGTTACTTAAGCAGAAATTAAGTCAGTGAAGCTATTTTCAGGGAGTTTTAGTATTGTACTATTTTAATAGTGAAAGGTATTTCTTTTATTTTAATTTTTCCTGTCTTGACATGTTCTTGTTCTTAATGCTGATTGGTTTTCAGTAAATCATTGTCAAAGGCAATTCTCAACACTCTCAAATTATGAAGACATTTTAATATGTATTTTAATTTCAGAAAAAAAGAAGGTAAATATTACTGAAATATGGAAAGAGATGGGGAAATTATGGTTTGAGTATATATTTCTTAGACATCAAAAGTATACCCCTTAGCTACATCAGAAAAGTCAGATCCAGTCCTTAATTCAATCTGATAGTCTTTCTTTTGTCCGTGCCCACTTACACATGTGGAATGAACCATATAATGATATTTCACTGTTGTCTCCATTTATTGTTAAACAGAAAAACTTACAGGACTCCAAAATTGAGTAACATCTAAAAAAAGAACTGTCTTGCATAGTATTCTACACTGGAAGAGATTAAGTGAATCTGATTGCATCAAGATTAGTTTGTGTTTCATTAAAAAAGAGAAAAGGATTCTAACCCAATCTATTGGGCTACTCTATGTTAAATGATATTTTAGCATCCTAAATTTTGCTTCTGTTTCCTTCTTTTTGTCTCACTGTCTCAGCTCCTGACTGTCACACTGGAAAATAATTCAAAGATAGAGTAGAAATAAATCACTGAATTAAGTCAGTGTTTTATTTTTTAGATATTTTAGCTCGTGCAGGTGAGCAGTGATGGCCTCCCATTGGCTAAATATCATCTTGTCTCCCACCCCTTTTCCTTGTCTGGTTTTCCTTGCCTTGTCTGTCCCATCTAGAGGCCAGCTGTCATCATGCAGGCAAGGCAAAAGGCTGGGGAGTTTGGTGGGACAGTGTATTTGAACTCACCGTAAGGGCAATGGCATAGACTGAGAAGTATTTAAGACACTTCTGGACTGACTTATGACAAGAGTTATTTTTCTATAGGGTGGAGATCTGAACAGTTATGACCTGTCTGTACTGCCTGAGACCACCTAGAATACAAGTAGAGAATGCTCTTCTGGAAATTGTAGTATTTATCTTGAATAGTTCTCCACTGAAAATACTACCTAAATTTTTACCTTCTCTGATAAGATGATATTTAAAAAGGATATGCACACCTTTACTGTAGGCCAAGGTAAGTTTGTGTTAATGAAACTGTTGAGGAGGACTGCTCTGAATGTAAATTGAAGAGCCTTATGTAGGTGTAACTGAAAATTATTATTTAATCATGTCTGGTACAGGCAATGCCTGTGAGATATTCATTTAAGTCCTCTGTACATATAATTTGACTCAGTTTATTGGTTTCAGTCCAATTTACTCTGTGAACAATTTACATCATTATAAAAATATGTTGTAGTAGTGTAGGTAATTTTTGTAGTTAATTTTTACCCATAAAAAGAATATAAATATTTCTAAGTATATTAGACTACCTTATCTAAAGATTTCTAAAAGCCATGCTGGTCCTAAAGTTTATTTAAGCTTGTTGAATGTCTACAGATTCTACAAAACCTTTAACCAAGCACAAATTCAGTTCAGAAACTTAGCTGTCAGGTTGAAATTAGGAACACTGTTACTCTAAAATCAAGACAGACACTTGCAAAGAACAGTTAATTCCAAATCTGTATTTCCCAAGGGAAATTACACCCTTGAGACACCTCAAGTGCCTCACATGACTTGCATTCAGATTTCACTCCACTTGCTGTTTGCTTACGTGTATAGACAGGAACATAACTCACTTCCATGATTGGCCTAAACTAACTGAGAATGCTTAAAGCTGGATTTAAATTTGTGATTAAATTACTTTTTGGCTTATTAACTCTGTGGTCTTTGCACCACAAGAACACAATCATTCAAGTAAATATGTGTAGTCCTCTGTCTTGCTGTAATTGCAGAAGTGTGCTTGGATGTAGACAGCTTCTTTCTCTGTGCACTGGGAACATCTCTCCAGCAGTTTGCTTTGCTGTACCACAGGCAGCCATGGGATACACTCAGACCTCCTACTGATTTAGATAGTAAAGCTGAGTACTAGGGAGGACTCAGAAGAAGGCTTGCCAGCTTTGTCATTTGGAACTAGGCTAGTCTAATTTGGCATTCAAACCTAGGTTCTGATGGCAAGAAACACTTCTGTGGGGATGTAAAAACAAATGTGTGCCTGATGCAAGCTCTTCAGTTATGTATTCTTCTACTTACAGGCCTTCTGTGGGAAGCTTTTTTTTTTTTATTTTTCTTTTTAACTCCTGTCAACAGTCTTACTTTATTCAGTTTGAGCCTTTTTTTTCCTAATTTTATTCTCTAGCACTCAAATCCTCTGTTGAAGTAAATTTTGAAGTTCCCTAAATACCAGTGAAGTATCTGTAACTTATGAACAGTTCCTTAAAGAAATAACCTCTATTCTAAGTACTGGGAAACTGAACAATATTGCAGTAGGACAGACAATCTCAATGTACTGATGAATGTTTGACAACTTGATCCTCAAACAGTTTGTGATTTATTTTTTTTTTTTAAACAATTTGACGTTGTAGTTTTAACACATGAACCAACTTCTTCCCAAACAGGTTTGAAAGCATGTCAAGCTATAATTAGTCATGCTAAAAAAATTTTGGATAAACTGATTTTATTACAAAAAATTTTGTTTCTTCATGAAAAGTGTCTTCCCCCTGTAGAAGCCCAGAAGATAAGGGGCTAATATGTATGTTTCAAGTACTGATAGCAGTGGAGCCAACCAAGAATTGTTGGTAGTAACAACTGAGGGTTATAACACACTGTGAGAAAGAACAAGATGTGGATGGAGAAGGGGACCATATGGAGGTAGGACAGCGCTTTTCTGGGACAAATGTCCTTGTTCTGGCTCCTGAAAATAAGCACAACACAGTACTGTGCAGGCACAGGAATCAGGTCAAGAAGCAGACTGTAGGGCAGGATCAAACACACCCAAGATCCCTGAAGCCCTCCAGCTCATTTGCAGAAAGGTCCAGAAGAACAAACTGAGCATGAAAACTAATCTGCTTAGAAAGTGAAAAACTTCTCTCCAGGGTGGGGGAACTTATCTACAAAGAAGTACCTCCACGAAGCCGAGGTGCATGTGCACCCCAGGACCCGGACACCCCATCAGCTGCATCAATGCTGGAGCCAAGACCAGTAATCTCTCTTTCTCCCTTTCTTTCTCTTTCCTTCCCCCTCTTTAATTCATTTCTCTCTCTCTCTTCGCTTTCATCCTACCCCCTTTTATCCAAAATCCACTGCCATGTGCTTATACCAGTAGGTCAGGATGGGAATTTTTTTTCACGTGAAAATACAGCTTCACTAAACAGTTGCAGGATGCCACTTTCACCTGTTTGAACATAGCTGGTCCAACATTAATAATTGGTTCCAACACAATTAGTCAATGGCTAATTGGCAAGATTAAGTACTCAGTTAAAATAAGCAACAAGATATATCTGGATTACGCTTAGCAGGAAACCAAAGCAGTTCCTAGCAACTCCAGACTTCATCAAAATGGCATGTTAATGCTAAATTACATGGCCTTGCTCCAAAATTGAATTTCTCCATTGTGTACAAACCAGATTTGACATGCCAAAAATAAACAATTTAGAGACTGATGCAAATGTTAGGCTTGATACAACTACGTAGCTACATTTAAGAACCTTTCATTTATTTAAATAGTGGCCTTTCTAGGAGCTAGTATTGGATTTTGCATTCCTAGTAAACAGTAAAATTTATTTGAATTGCCGCACATAAACATACAGTCATGCAAACACGGTCTGATAGGTTCATCCTTTTGACTGTCATTTTCTGTTAGTGCTCAAATCATCAGCTCCCCAAAACACATATATACACAGGGTGATTAGGATGTTGAGTTGCAACATGGATAGGCCAGTAGGCTGGTTTAAAGAGCATGTGGCAGCCAGGTTGGTTTTTTTCTTTTTTTTTGGATGTACTTCTGTCTCATTTCTAGCTGCACCCTTTTAGATGCTATTGAATTCATAGTTCTATTACATCTGAGATCATAACTAGATAGCTCTAGGCAGACATCAAGCTTACATAAATCTGTAAAACTACTTACTTAAAAGTATAACAGTTAAACTCTGAGAATATTTACTCCTAGATGAAAGGCAAATAAAGTATGTGGATGCAGAGATACAGATTACCTATGGACTTTATTATCACTTTCCAGATTATTTATTTATTCATCAATAAATATTAGTAAAATACTTATCATTTTATTATTTCATTTTTATGTTGTTTGACAGTATTAAAATTGAGCACGAAAATAACGTAATGATAAATAGTTCTGCATGAACTCAGAATTCTGGATATGTTAATATAATTGTAGCTACTACGTTGATAAAACCGATGGTCATATGTATCAGTTAGTCTTGCACAGGCAAATTTATAGAAGTTACTTTCTGAAAATTTGAAACTATTCATAACCAGACCTAAAAGTGGATTATTTATCATTGCAGTATTCCATTTGTAAATAACATTTGGGCAAATTAGCTGGCTAGAAAGGATACAGTGGTAGGAGACAGACAGAAAACAGGCATAGAATATTTAACCTTCTGATATGAAATAAAGTTGTCCATTAAGCCTGTAGGGCTTATACAGCCTAGTCTTTTTATAGGATCTTAAATTTTGATTATACCTTTCCTTTGCTCTTCACCTTCTGTTTGCTAATATTTGCATCATATAAATTTTAAATTAATGTATTGCACTGATTTAAAGATGTTTTCAGACTGTGTGTAGGATTTTAACATATTCATACAGAAGTATTGGGCAAGCACCTGTACTTCCCAGCAAAGCTGCCTGAAACCTGGCTTTGATCTTTTCATTATGTGTAATGACTTTTAAAGACCTATGGATACTTTAGTCTAAAACAAGCCAGAAGTTGTGCTTTGACTTATTTCAGCTTTTCTCATCCATAATCAGCTGTTTGACCTCTTACTTTTTTTTCTTGTACGATAGGAAAGCCATCAAAAGGCACAAATTTTCTGTGTTACAGTTTGGATGGATTCCATATGAAAGCAGGAAAATAAAGAACAACAGTGTTAACTGTTATTTTTTAATTATTTTATTGTCTATGTCTTTGTGTGGTTCATGAAGCAATAGAACTTGTGGCAAGTTGTTTGGAATATGGCTCTCTATATATATGAATTTATTCATAGGAAGACTAAGTAAAGCATGCCTTTTAATATATTAAGGACATACACATTTTGACACTATTAATTTTAGTATTGTTTCTCTAAGCCTGTACTGATGTTTTACTGAATTCTACAAATCCATCTGTATTTCAGGTTTGAATAACTTAACTGAATTTTTGAACACTTAAAGAGTAGTATATGCCGAGAAATGTATTTTTCTGGAATGGTAATGAATACTTCACAAAGCATATGATAACAGCTGTTGGCATGTTTGCAACTGGTAAATATAAGCAATGTATCAAGAGGTTGATTTATTTACTTTCAAATGTACATATTTTGAATTAAAATGTCACTATTAAAAATATGAAACATATTAGGACCAGATGCAACTAAATATTATAAATTATAGAATGCCACATTATTTTTTTTGAGATGGGGTTTATCAGTGGGATTGGAATTGAAGATAAAGAACATACTTTTTTTTTTTGGTTGCCATACCATTATACTTACTAGCAATTGCTTATTTTAAGACATGTTGTAAAGTGCCAAAGAGTGGAGAAGATTCTTGAGCCAAGACAACAAATATCACCAAACTACAGTGATAAGTATTCTCTCTGCATTTTTTTTTTTTAGAGTAATTTTGGCCCCTTTACTCAAAAACTGAGTGCTTCCTAAGTGTGCCGAAAAAGAAGTAACAGTTAGGTTTTTTTGCTCTTTTCATCTCCTATAGAAGAAATGAAGTGACATCCAGCTTTTCTGTTGGCTTTGCTGCTTAGGAGTGCTTAGTATGTGTGCACATGCATATAAATAATTCCTTTTTGATGTAATTTTTGCCAAAGTGCCCTCATTTGAGTGACATTTTTGCTCCATTTACATCAATGTTAAAATTTCCATTAACTTCCCCAGGGCTGAGATTCCACCTGTTTTGTCTAAGTTCACTATAGTTCAGTCTCGTGTATTTAAAAGCATTTATATTTTAATTGCTTCAGTGGAATGCAGTTGTCGTGACCGACAAATCTTGCAGAGGGCAGAAAGGATCATCTGGTGAGGAACAATGCCACATAAGGGCTTATACAAGAGAACAGAAATACTAAGCTCCACATTCAGTGAGAAATAGCGTGGTAAGGGGCGTTTCAAATTAATCTCCTTTTACAAAACTGTTTTCAAGTAGGATACTGCTGCTCTTAGAGAGTTTTTTCCAAGTTTACAGCTTCATTCCTGTATGCGTTGTCGTAAGCAACACAAGTTTAAAATGTGGGTCTAATGAGATGGAGACAAATCTGTTAGCACTGCACAGAGTGAATATGCTGCTTGGCTGGTTTGGATGTTCTAATTGTGACGAAAAAGAAACAAAGAGTGAAAATGAGTGCTAGCAATAAAGAGAAGTTTTCTACAAAGTAAGTCAGTACCTTTGCCACAGATTCTCTCACCTTTTCCCCCTGAATCCTGCCTGCAACTGCACTTGTAGTAAAAGCTGTTCAGTGGAGCAGTTCCCCCTTGGTGCATGAGATGAAACATTTCCCTGCATGTCTGTGCTAAGTATGGCTTCAAACCCAAATTTCTCTCCTTCCTGCTTCTTGATCTATTTGCCTTGGCTCTGGCCTGAATCTAGGTTTAATCCTGTCTTCTGTGTCCTTTAGCTAAACTCTGAGATGATAGTTGGAAAACCATGTCACTGCAAAGATAACATGCGACATCATCCGTTTGCTTCAGGTGCTTCAGCTCCTATCACCAGTTTTGCCAGGACTTCCCGGATACAAAGGAAATAAGACGATCTATAGACAATGTTTTCTCTGGAACGCATCAGTAACTGCAAGTGAACAAGAGTACAGGTGTTTGGGATTTTTAAGCTGTTTATGGTAACAAGAGATGTTTTGCCAGTTGTGGCTTTGCTTATTATATTATGAGAGGTAGAGAAAAGCAGTTTTTTGGAGGTCGTGAGAGAGGTTTTTAAAGAGTAAGGTTTTTCTTGTTCCCAAGTTTCACATCACTAGTCATTCAAACTGTATTTTTAACATGAACAGTGTTGTCTATAAATACATATGGTGGCAGTCCCTAATGTCGACCTCCTCAACTAGTATAAATGTAATTCCTTTGATTTGTGTGAACTGGAATAATCCTATTTAGTTGAAGATCTGGCCCAGAGTACAGGAAGTATATGTGTTAGTCAGGGAAGGTTGTAGCAGTTTCTAATTCTTCTACTTACTACTTTCATGCAGATGTGGAGTGTTCTTTTAAGTTGACATGGTCCAAATAAGGTATTTAATTTTCTGTTTGCAGTGTCAATATCTTGGTAAGTGAAGCAACACCCTTGGTTTAGAAATTGTGTTTCATTATTGCTTTGTAGGAAAAGAAGACCTTATTTGGATCTGGACCTTCAAGCAATACTGAAATTTTGAGGGACGTAAATATTTCTTTAAAGGGTGAACTGATTGTACGTGCAACTGTTATGCAATTAAAATGTTTAGCTAATTCAGAACTTACAGTGATTGAAATTAATGAGACTATTTATATTCATGTATCACAGATTAATCCAGGTAATTAAGACATGTAAATTAAGTTAAAAAATATTTTTTAGAATTTTGTAGCTTGAAAGAGCAATGAGAAATACAGTTCCTTTCAAATCAAAAATGATTATGCCTTTCATGAGGGGCAGAGCTTTTACAAAGGGTCTTTCAACTGAAGATCTCACAACTCTACTTGAAACACAGAATTAGGGCTCAACACTGAAGCCTTTATCAAGTGAACAGTCTGAAGGGGAAGGAAAGTGCTCTGATGATTTTTCAGCTGTGGGCTCTTGCCCCTCACTCTGTGAGGTAAGACAGCTTTACTTTCCATAATTTACAGAACGAGCAAGCAAGAAGTGTGACTTGCCTAAAGTTACACCACAAGTCTGCGGCAAACCTGCTGAACAAAACACCCTAGCAGACATGTATGTAAGCTGCAATTTCATCTTTCTCTTGTGATTCTAAGTTGGGAAGAACAACAAGTGTTTTGAAATTCAAACCAGAAAGATAGTTATGTCTTTCCATGTGATTTGTTGGTTACCCTAGCTAGCTATCTCAGTTGAAATGAGGAAACACTTTCAAAATCTGGAGGGTTTGGGGTATGGCGACTGGGGGTGGAAAAAAGTTTATCCTATGAATTTTCTGACCTGAAGACCAGTTGACTAAATTGATGTTAAGCTAATAAATTTTCATATGACCACCTTCCATTTTTTTCCTCTGTCAGAATGATTCTACTAGAAAAAGCTAAATTTGTCTTGGATATGTACCAATGAGATAGGTTTAATTAAAGCCCTACTCTCTGTCTTCTGTGTATCTATTTCTAGTCATTCTACTTCTCTCTGTCCTTCTATCTGGTTTACATCTTTAAAATGCAATACAGAAAACTGCCACAAGCACACTTGGAGAACCTGACAAAAGTGCAGTTTGGCACATTCAGATAAGAGCCAGTGGCAGTGCTCAGTCTCACCATTTCACTACAGACAGATGATATTACAAGTGCAAGAACATTGAGGTTTGTAAATTATAGATTTTTAAAAGCAAACCAAATGTCAGTAATTCGCTGAGCATTGCAGCATCAGTGCCATAAACAGGTGTACTCTCTTGGTTTCTTAAGTGGCTGATTTTTAAATTTATGATCAAGTATATAAAATTAATGGTGTATGCTTACACTTAAAGGATAAAAGCTAATTTCTTCCAGTGTGCAGAACATAATTGGTTCTTTACAACTAGAAACCAGATACTCTTTCATTCATGCATTCATGCCATAGCAGTCTAATTTATGGAACTGTAGTGCACTGGTTTTTTTTGAGAGGTGGTGGGAGGAATTAGAAAACCCCATTTCTTACATCGTTACCTGTCATGGGATAAACACATATGATTATGTAGAATCTGTGCCTGGGTGGCTGTTTGTCCTTTCTTGCAGAGTATTCTTGCTCACTGAGTGGGAGGGTCACAGTGTATGAGACTAATAAGGACAGAGCTGCGTCCCCCTCTACCACTCTTTGGAGACTTACTCCAGCAACTCCTCAGCACTACAGCAGCTCTGTACAGACGTTTTTAGTGCTTCCAGTGGCCAGAATAATATAAACATTAAAAGGTAAGCAACTCATTATTTGTAGTCAGTTCTCTAAACATCTCACGTGTGCACACACGCACGCATACTACACTATTCCTGGCTTGTTTTGTGGTGGTTTTGTTCATGGTTTTTTGTTTTTCGAAATAAACATTTAAGTTCATCATTACTAATATTAACTATGTGTTATATAAATATGATGTACGCTGTAAGTTTTTAATGCACTGCAATCAGCCTGTGCTATAGTATGCCTCTCATGAGTGTGTACAACATTGTATATGTTAGTCGGTGACTATAGGTATATGCTAAAATATGCTAATAGAAGCAGCCCTATTAAATTAGCAGTAATTTACAAAACTGATTAAACTGTTGCGAATTGCCACAATGCTGATTGTGCATATATTTACATTTAAAAACCTACCTACTAGTGTGTACCCTTGTAATTAGCTCGCGTACCGGGTGGCCTGCACGCAGTTAGTCGAACACGCCGGTGAGTGAGCTGCGGCAGCGAGTACCCTCCGAGGAGGGGGCACAGCGCCGCGCAGCAGCTGCGGGGCAGAGCCGGGGATGCCGAGGGGCGCGTCCCGCCGGGCTGGCACCAGCGCCGCCGGCCCCGGCCCGCTCCCGACCGCGGCGGCCCCTCACCTGCGGCCCCGTGCAGGNCTGAGGGAGCCGAGAGCGGGCTCTGGCAGCGGGGCGGGGGCGCTGCTCGGGCTCCTCGCCCAGCCCCGCCGCCCTAGCTGCCCGCTTGCCTTCCCGTCCGGAGTGCTGGACCCTCCCTCCGGCAGAGCCGGCTCGATCGGAGAGAAATGAAGCTGCCGGCACTGCCGGGTTAAAATCTGAGCTGCCGAGGGCTCGGCAGGCGCCCCGTGTGCTCGGGAGCGCCGGTTGAGATACGGAGCGGAGCCTCCCGGAGCCCCTGGCGGGAGAGGACCCAAGCCCGGAGGTGCGGCGGCAGCGAGGGGGGGGTGATGCTGGTTGTTAGAGCCCTTCAAAAAACGAGTCCTCTGAAGCGGCGGCTCTAGTGAATTCCCGATGCCTGCTTGCAAAGCAGGTGCAGGAAATTAAATGATAATGTTATTTGAACATGTATTGGCTTTGCTGCTGGTGGGGAGACTGGAAAAGTTAATGATGGTGTAGTTGCTGTCAGTGCATGTGACTGACAGAATAGCCCTGATGATGAATAAGCTGCCCTGAAGAAATAATTATAAAAATTGCATCTTAGGTATGTGTTTTGCTTTTCTTACAGAAAATGTGATTAGAATAATATTTGCCGTTTCTGTGTGTCCTTGATCTATGTGTATCTATGCATTGCAGTTGACTTAGAAGAAAAGCTGAACAATAAAAGCTATGTTCTTGAAGTCAGACTGTATATTTGTGAGATTTTAAGTGGAAATTAAATATAGGCTGCTTCTATATTTTGCAATGTAAAGAAACAGCATATTTTGGTTTCTGTTGTGCTTAAATTGAAATAACTGCATGTTGGTCTTTGTTCAATTTGAAGACTACTTCAGCAGTAGTAGTCTTCAAAGTCATTGGAAGTGTTGTGACACAAAATAGTTTAGCTAATATGTTGAAAATTGAAAAAATAATTAGGGGAGAAATATGAAATTAGTAATTACTAATTAAATGGAAAATTAGGGCCTTTACAACTAATATTTCCAAGTTAGTATTTCTAAGGTGATACTTTGAAGATTAAGAATGAACTAAAAAGGAGTATATTTGTCATTTATTTCTAAATTGACATAAGACTCTTTTTGTAGCTCCTTAAAAAGATAAATTGTACACTTACATGTTGCTAGCAACTTCCTCGTCACAGTTAAGAAATTTTTGTTCGTAGTTTTCTGATGGAGTGAGTTGAAAAGAATAAGATGAGATGGTTCTAAATATGCTTATTTTCTGTTTCAGATTTGTAGCTGATTGTTCATATGTGTCCAGGGGGAGATGAAGTACATTGGATCCTGCATAGTTTGGCTTTGTATGGCAGTCTTCCTCCTCCTTCCTGTTTCTACTTCTGTGGCTGTGAGTGACCAGACAGGTACTTCCATTTTTCTTGCCCATCACAGACCAAAGGCATAAATCTCAGTACTGAAAAATTTCTAGCTGATAACAACAGCACATGGAAAATAAACTGTAGGAGGAGATAAAATTATACAAGATAATGTAAATCTTTTTTTGTACAATGTCCTAGGCTAGAAGCAGTTCCAAAAGAGCCTTTCTGCTTCCTATGCTTAGAAGAATTGTGCTTGGAGACAGTTGTAGATCCCGGGAGTTTTTGTTTTGTCCTTTTTTTCCATACCATACAAAATCAAGATTATAGATCAAAGTTTCTGAAACTTTTGTGAACAAAGTCATGTGGCTTTATTAGAGCAGACCAATTATCAGATACAGATACAGACTTAGACAAAACCTTGTACCTAATGGGGAAAAGGAATATAGTGATATTATTTAACTTAGAAGCTGTTACCCATCTTCTGCAAATTTTTCTCATACTTCTTTGTTTTATTCTTTCTCTGTCCACATGTTATCTAGTGTTCTCACTTAAATTCTACAGCAACTCTCCAGGGTGTGGTAAATTCTGTCTTAAAGGCACATCATATGTGCTTCTCAAATGAGGAATGTCAGTTTTCTGGAATTGCTCAGCTTCCACACATACCTCAACTTTCTATAATTTTCTTACATTTACTGGCAAGAAGAACATACTTATTGTTATTTAAATTAAGTACTTTTTTTTTCCAAAACTAACTTAACTTTTAGTAATGCTGTTTTTCCCAGAAAAAATGATGAAAGATACTAGAAGCTATATGTACACAAAAACTTTGAATCTCAATAACACATTTGAAACTCAGGCCCAGTAAATTAAAAAAAAATCGGTGACTAGGATAATAATCCTTTTACTACTCCTGGAAACTATAAGTAGTAATATTGAATAAATAATAAGTGTAATGTGTGGTCTCTCAGGTAAGAGTAATGCATTGTAAAGAGTCTGAATTTAAGTGAAATATTTCTTTCCCTTATATTTTTAGGGCAGTGAGACAAAGTGCTCTACTGATTAATTATTCTTAACTCCTGTAAGAGAACAAACCTACATCATAGCTGTGAAATCATTTCATTCAACTGTCTGAAAAAAGCAAAATTCCTTGTCATTGCTAGCTGGTTGGTTGCAGAAGGGAAGTTTTTAAAAGTGCTGAAATGGTGTGAATGTAGAAGGTTCCCTAACAATATAAATGAATAAATGGAAACTTGAAAAAGGATAAAACAAAATTTCAGGAAGAATTTTCTCTTGTCTTCTATGTTATTTTTTTTCCCTAAGGAATAGATAGTAAATGTTGGACATATGTGACACACTGAACTGCTAACACAGTGAATCTGAACTCTGCACTACATTCTGTTAGAAGTTAGTGTCTAGGCAGCCAGCAGTGAAGTTGCAGTTTTCCTTAACCTGATTGTCACAAATGGATCAAATATGGGTCCAATTGAACCACTAGGAAGGAGAGATTGAACTTCTCCTGTGAGTAGCTGATGGTGTGCAATTGAGAGGTGCTTCTGCAGTTTGTGGTGATACAGGCAGATGGTGAGGAATAACAAGTAGATAGCTGCCAGCTTGAGCAGCAATGCCAGCAGCAGGGAATAGGCTCAGAGTGAAGCCTCAAGTTGATAACGGGAAAGAGACTCTTCTAGAGCCTGTAGGTATGGTTACTGTCCAAAAAAGAAATACAACTTGTAGCCCAGAAAGCAGGAGTTGAGAAAGAACGAACCCAGGAATGGAGCAGCAGTAAAACGGGTACAAATCTTTCTGCAAACCTTTTGTTAATGTGCCCTGCTCAGCTGAAGCCAATACTCTGTGTTGCAAAGGAGTCTTGTCACAGTTTGATAATTTGTATGCAGATGAATCTGTTACAAATTGGAAATATGCTCACTTCAAGAAGAGGAGGAATAGCTAACCTCTTTCTTTTTTTTTTTTTTCTTATCCTATCTTGCATTAAGTGACTCTAAGTCATTCTTTCTTGGGTCTTTGTTCTCTCCTATGCACCAATTCTGTTTGGATCAGCATCTGTCCTTCAGTACCTGCCTGGACAATACTTTCGGTTTTCTTCCTTCAATGACATATGCATAGCATTTATTTTTACTGTGCTAATATGAAAGCTTTTCCAGCAAAGCACATTTAGAGAGGATCTGGGATTATGGTGTTTACATCCTGAAATTTATCACCTGATATACTTGATTCTACAGGAGTGGCCTTGAAATTCATGAAAAAGTGTGAATTAGAGTTAATTTGAGGGTGATGAGGGAAAGAAGGATGTTAGGGAAAGGATTAATTTGTGTGCATATGTAGAGGAGAGCTTTCTGAGCTGGCATGCCAAATATCCTTTTTCTTTGGATCAATATTGCAATAAATAACTACCAGTGTTGAAGAAAAGATCAGTGTGATAGAGTGTGCTGGATCTTCTCAGAGCAGTCCTCCTTAGGCTCTGGGTGTCCCAGTAACTGTTAGACTCACAGCAAGGATTTCTTTCAGTTCTTGCCTATCCAGAAGCTTTGCTATGCTGAATGTTCATCAGAAGGAAACATTCACTTCTTATGACAGAATATAGCAACTCTGAGGGAGAGAGTTCAGGAGTGTTCCACAATTTTTGATCTGATTTCAAGAATGTTTTGTTCATATTGTCAACTTATAGGGAATATTTGGGTTTTGAGAGTGGATATGAGCTCTTTCTGTAGTGACACATGAAGTTCTAATTTAATCATTGCAGAATGCTCTATATTAAGAATATTAATACTCTGTCTCCTTCCCAGATCATTGCTTCTTTTTCAACTTTCTTTTACAATTACTGTTTTTAAAGTCACTTGCTAACCCATGAAAAATGTAGTATAAGCAAAGTCCTGGGACTGTCAGACATGGTGAATTCCCATTGCCTTTTGACATGGAATGCATTTTGAAAAGTATAGGCTCTAGATCATAATTTTAGATAGGCACTTTAGCCCAAATACAGTGAGTGGTTTCAAGTATGCAAATCCGTTCAGCTTTTTGGTTTTAATGTTTTCAATATGGCTAGATTCTTCTCAAAATCAAGATAACGACTCTATAGTAACTCTCATATGTTCATATTTCTGGTACTCCCATCCAACCTGACCTTGAATATTTCCAGGGATGGGGCATCTACCATCTCTCTGGGCAACCTGTTCTAGTGTTTCACCACTCTTATCGTAAAGTCTAGTCTGAATCTAACCTCTTTTAGTTTAAAACTATTATCTCTTGTCCTGTCATAACAGGCCCTGATAGAAAGTCTGTCTCCATCTTTCTTACAGCCCCCCTTTAAATACTGAAAAGCTGCAGTAAGGTCACCCTGGAGCCTTCTCTTCTTAAGGCTGAATGACCCCAACTCTCTTGGCCCATCTTCACAGTAGAGGTGCTCCAGCCCTCTGATCATTTTTGTGGCCTTCCTTTGCATGTGCTCCAGCAGGTCCATGTCCTTGTTATATTGGGGCTGCAGAACTGAATGCAGCCCTCCAGGTAGGGGGATCTCACGAGAGCTGAGGGGCAGAATCCCCTCCCTCGACCTGCTGGCCATGCTTCTTTTGATGCATCCCAGAGTACGATTGGCTTTCTTGGCTGTGAGCCCACAGTGTCAGCCCTTCAGCTTTTCATTCACAGACATTCTCAAAGCCTCCCTGTCATGACTGCTCTCAGTCACTTCATCCCACAGGCTGCTTTGATACTGCGCGTTGCCCTGACCCATTGTGCAGCACCTTGCACTTGACCTCGTAGAACCTCGTGAGATTCCCATGGGTCCCCTTGTTGAGCTTCTCCAGGTCCCTCTGGATGACATCCTGTGCTTTGGGTGTGTCAACTGAGCTACTCAGCTTGGTGTAATCTGTAAACTTGATGAGAATGCACGGGAACCCACTATGTCAATAATGAAAACATTAAATAACACTGGTCCCAGTACAGACCCCTGAGGGACACCATTTGTTACTGATGTCCATCTGGACATTGAGCAGTTGACCGCTATCTTCTGGATTCAACTGTCCAACCAATTCTTCATCCACCAAGCAGTCCACAAATCAAATCCCTATCTCTTCAATTTAGAGATGTTGTAGGGACTATGTCACAGGGCCTGCAGAAGTCCAGATGCCATCCGTAGCTCTTCCCTTTCCACAGATGTAGTCATCTATTGTAGAAAGCCACTAGGTTGGTCATGAAGACTTGCCCTTGGTGAAGCCATGCTGGCTGTCTCCCACTCTTCCTTATGGGAGAATATAGTTCCCCAGGGTTCAGTATGAGTATTCTAACCCTTGAACTCCATTAGTTGAGATTAAATTAAATTAATTAAATTAAATCTGTCTGCTAAAGCTGTTTGTTACATCCATAACCATCTAAATAGTCACCAGCTACTTAAGCTGACTTCTTTACTGTATCATGTCTCCTTCATTCTTCTTCCCACCCTTGCCTTAATTAGCACATATGTTGTAATGTAACATGATCTGGTGTACAGAGTAAAAAAGGAGTAAAAAAATTCACATCTCATTTCTTGGTGCCTCTATACTTGAGGCTACAGGTATGTAGGATTTCCGAATTCTTGACCTTATTTGAGAGCAGGTCAGCTGGGTCTGCTTATCTTATGTACAAATACCTTTGGGGTGGACTCATTGGATGTCGTTGCTGATATTTGCAAATGTGTTGCAAACTCTTCAAAGTTTCCCTATGTCTATATATTTATGAAGCTTTATCCAGTAAGAGTGTGAGACAAATCTTGGCTAATATGTGTTTGTCTCTCAAGCTTGAGTCGACATAGAATAAAGGGATGTCAGGGCTTTGCTGTTTGGCCACATTCTTCAAGCTGGTCATGCTTACTGACGGAAACTTGAGTGCTGTTGCAATGTACATCTCAGTGGTGTTAGATGGCAGCTGAAAACTTCACCTGAACATGAAGTTGAATTATAAAGTAGCATGTTCTGTTTTGCATGATTCACTTGCAAAGTGAATCTAGCCATTACGGGTTACATTTGATCTGGAGAAGCCAAGAGTGCTAATTAGAAGTTACAGTTCCCAACCAGGAAGTGCACACAAGAGACGTCTTTAAGAGAGACTGAAGCATGCCCCAGAGTTCTCTGTCCTCGTTTGCTTGGAATGGAAAGCTGAGCATGGTGCTTATATGGAAGTTGCAGTGTGCTTCAACAGGTGTCCTGCTTATTCCAGGAATTTGGAACATGTCATTGCATGTTGCAGCAGATAGGTTTAGATGCAATGCCCCTTTTTTTTTTTTTTCATAATTCTATTAGAAAACCAACAAAAAATTCCTACTATCATTTTACTGGAAAGACAGAAGATCAGTGGTCTGTGATGTGTCTGCTTTGTCTGCATAAATACATATTTTCAAAATGATTGGATTGATTTTATATTAAAAGGCTCATATGTAGGACTCATTGATTTATAAATATCAAGATCTAATTTATATTCTGGATAGGTGAACTTGTGAATTTATAGATATTTTACCTTGACCTTTGCTATCACTGGTTTAATATAAAATTTTTAGTTCAGTCCACGCAGATGCAGTTTTATCATGTGCAGACTAATCTAGTGTATTTTTTTAAGCTCATTCTTTTTACTATTTACATTTCATCAGTTGTATAATAATGTATTCTAACAGGGAAGATAGGTTCATGGTTTCCATATCTGGATTAGCACTAAGGGTTTGCCTGGTTTTTTTTCCTTTCCTGGGTATCTTCGTATAGACATTCTCATTCACCTACCCATAGGTTGAATGGGTAAGCTGTCTGTTTTGTCTTGGGCTAAAGAATTTAAGGACCTTCCAGCAGTACTAAAAATTGTGGAAGAGGTTAACTGTACAAGCTGTAACTTAAAAAGAATTTTCATCAATCTATAGCAATGGAAGTTGTCAGTCTTGGTATGGAGAGGGTTTGGTCTTATTATTTGAGAGTTTTACCTTATCTCTCTGGTAAAAAGAATGGCATTGAACTAAAGGAGTACATCAGCAGTATGAGATATTGATGGTAACCCTTTCAGATCTTTGGGGGATATGCCAAACAACCAAATATCTAACACTTAAATGGCTTGTCCATGCTGTGACTGTTATGCCACTGATAAAAATAGGTCCACAGTCTGTGGCATGTGAGGAATCGTTGCTATCATCTGAATAACACAAAAATTAAGGCTTGAGTCTTTATTTGGACTTGGAAGAAAGTGGCTGCGGGGAATAAGCTAAAACTTTCTAGTCTTTCACATTAAACCTTCATGTAAGCTAATGCTGAAAAAAAACAAAGCACACTTGTGTCCCAGGTTCTCTAGAGATTATTACATCAGTTAAGGGTAAAATCAGCAGTAAGTAATATCTGTCTGGTCTTATTATAAGTACTGTCAAGAATTTAACCAAAAAGAGAATTTTCCCTGTAGTCTTTATCTGTATATTGAAAGAAAAAGTAGTTAGAAAACCTGTAGCTATAAGAAAAACGTCTGTCAATATATGTCTGTCATGCTATTATGGCTTCAGTTATAAATGGCTTCCTTTACTCCAGAATATTTCTTAGAGCTATACTTACATAAATTTACCATAACTGCATTCATTGTCTTAGAGTGGCAGTATATAGAAATCTGTAGTTTAATAATCTTTATATGTGATTGAAGATTGAGGTTTGTAGACTAAAGGGTATCTAAGGTGAACCTGTTTCTGTCCCATACTGTGTGTGTATATATCAAATGGTGTATTGAAATTGCTATGTTACTATGTAAATCCAGTGAATGCTTTTCACACTACATAAAATTCCCTGCAAACCAAGAATGATGAAAGATTTAATTTCAGAGATTTCAACATGAATATTCATTACAGTTCTGCATCCTTTCTAGGGAAAGGGAATTTACGGTTTTTGATTCGTATGCTTTATCTTATTCATCGTGAAACTATATCTATCTGTATAGAAAAAATCATGTATATACACATATTTATGTACCTATTTGAGGGAAAGAAAGAATTTATTCCCTTAGAGCCCTAGAAGTAAATTAATTTATCTGTGATGTTACTTGTAATTGTAGATGTGAAGGGCATGGAACTTCATGAATCTTACCAAAAAAAAAAAAAAGTGTCACCCAGTCTGTTCTTTAAACAACTACATAGCTTTCATTAACCACATTATGAGGAGGTGTCTTTATGTCTGTATTATATAACCTAGTTTTAACTTTTACTAGTTATTTCCAATTAGCCGTTCTTAATCCAGACCAAATAATGAAATATATTTAATAGCACTCAAGAGTTTTGAAGGATACTATGCTTTCTACATAACTACAGAATGAATGACAAATGCCATGCATGAAGATTACAAATACAGCTATTTTGAGTGCCAGTGTTTTGTCTGGATGCTGTTCTGAAACATTTAAATATAGATAATTTTTCAGGTTAATGGTAGGGGACTCCTTACTGTTTTCATTGAACTGACACTTGAGAAAGCCTCTCTACCTTCGCTGTTCAGCAACTTCAGATCTACCTTAGACACCCCTTTAGTTTCATCAGTTCACAGAGCTCTGTGCTTGATAAGCTTATAGGCCAAATATCATTACTTGTCATCTTTTATTTGCTTATTTTATTAGGATTTAGCAGGGCTACTTGCCAAACTTGTTAAAGAGCAAGCCCTATTTCTTACCTATGCACAAAAACCTGACATTTCTCTGTATTTGCTTTTTAAAAGTGGGCATTCCTTTGTGTCTGTTTAAAAAAATGAAGAAAAGGCTTCATGCAACTAAGATATTGTATATTAATATTACAAGTTTTGATCTAAGTGTTCCATTAGATTTAACCTCAGAGTTTACCATGTTCCACAATTTAGAATATTCTGTTTGTTTACCAAAATGCTTTGGTTCAGATTTACTCCCTTGCTTAATTTTCACCATTTTTTTCAAAATACAAATATTGTTTGCATAGTTTATTACAGGATATGATTATAGCCTTGTTAATCCACATCTTGAAATTACTTACTGTTCCCTGAATTAACAGTAGATTATTTTCACGGTAGTCAAGCATCTATGCTTTATTTTTTCACATTCATTAATGGGAGAAAAAGATTTTCTAATAAGTCAGAAATTCAAAGAGAACTTAGAACAGATGTTATTGCTTTATACAATGTTGTAGACGGAAAAGGCTTGGTAACAGTTTAGTGTTTTTCTTCTGATTGTATTGTTCATATGAACTTTAACCATAAGCAGCTAAATTAAAATGAGGTAAAACTTATCTGCTTATATTCTTGGAACTGTGGTATAGAATCTGAAATATCATTGCTTCTGTTTAGATTTTGTAATTTGTTTTATAGCTGCTTTTCATATCCTAAAGAAACATTCCTGTTAATGTTACTATCACTGTCATGATAGTTTCTTCCGATTAATTTTAGTTTGATAGCATTTTATAAAGTGTTCTGTTTTAAACTGTGTTCTCTTGAAGGTGCTGTGTGTCCTTTAATGAAAACGGTTATCCGTCATCCCAAACAAGTCAACAGAGACAGTCGTGGTGTTTCAGGTAAATGACTGAGGTAGTGTCTATATTAATTGGCTAGTAGATTTTTTAATCATAGTCTGACTTAAACTGGGTTTAAAATTGAAAAGACAGGACAGAATGCTACCCCCAACGTCCAAAAGCTCCTGCTATTGTTAGGAAAGTGGGAAGCATTGGTTCAAGTTCCGCAACCACATTGATCTCCATAGTTTTTCCCACTGATCCCACATTCATATCAGTTCAGATGATAAAAGGAAACAACAAATGAATTTCTCAGGTTGCAAAATCATCTGTCCAGTGAATTTTGCATGAATAGTTTTGTTAAAATGAACATTGACATTTTCTCTGACTTCGAGTATTGGTTTTCAAAATAGCCTGTCAGTCTGTATTCCAGAAAGTCACCAAGCATGCTAAAAGTCAGTATTTACTTCTGTTTTTTAAATCCCATTAAATTGTATCATATTGTGTCCTATTTTACAGGATTTGATCTGGCAGAAAGTTTTTCTTTGAGGCAAACACCTTGTGGAGGGGAAAAGATCTGTTTTAAACTGGGAAGTGCACCTCTCATCAGAGATACAAGGTAAGTACAATACTGCTTTCTTCCTTAGTATTAGAGTACAGACTCAATGCTACTAATTAACTGAATTAACTAATTAACTGAATAACTTCACAGTGTATTCAAAGGACACCACAGAAAGTACTACATTTTGTTTTCAGGCATTTTCATCTATAACAGGGTTTTTTTTCTGTGGGAAGCATTTTGATTTTGGTGTGTTTTTCTTTTGGAATCTGGAAGTATCTATGTAGTAAGTTAATTGTGAATATCACTTTCTCAAATCATGATTCTGAACTGAAAACTCTACTGTTAATACATTAATGATTATAAAACAACGGAAACAAATAACTTTCATGGTATGACAAGAAGTATTATGCTATTTTTCCCTCAGTGAAGTTGGCTGTCCTCTCTCTCATTACTGCTGGCAGGATTGAAAAGACAGAGTGTCACCATATCCTTGAACGTTATTTTTTTTCCTGGAATTGACATACTGTCTTTGAGCAGCAACAGAATGGTGGGTACTCATTGTAGAGGAGAAAGAGGCAATATCCTACTCTGACACAGGGTGCCATGAAAGGCAGAAACTGTATGAAAAATCAAAAGGAAGGTGAAAGAGAGTAAGGTACAATGGGATTGGATGGACTTAAGCTTGCTCAGGGACAAGGAAATGCCAAGAAGCAGTTAGGAATGTAGTTTCAGGTTCCCTGTGCTCACTGGAGCTCATCTCAGAGCTTCTTGGTTAGGTTGTGCTCTGAGTCATGGGACTGTGGTTTCTGTACAGCGTGTTCCTGTGATGATGAGGGAAGCAACTGTATTCAGGTTGGGTATTTTCTGTTGCAAGAGGTCTGGCTCCAGCTTGCCTAGTTAAAAAACACACCTGGCCCTCGGACTTCCCCTTTGCTTGGATCCTGGTCATAGCAAAGACAGCCTGTGGGTAGCATGAGGCCAGGGAGGAGGAAGAAGAGAGAAATTGGAGGCACCCAGACACAAAACAAAGTGACCTTTGGGAGAGAAACCTGATGAAAGAAAGAGAAGCTAAATATCCTAAATTGCTAGATAGACTCTAAGTTTTCCTGACTTATTAGGTACTGTAAGCGCCAAATGCTTATGCTTTTGTAGTCTTGCAAAGTTAAACTAATCATTGTATTTTTTTTTAAAATATCACAGACATTAGCTATTAAAGAAAAAATTACTAGATAAAACTACTTGACACAGGGACTGCTCTTCTTTTATTAGGACTTTCCCAATATTATCCAGATTGTCTTTAGAAAAGAAGCGGGAGAATTTAGGTACCACCCATAGAAGTCTTTACTAAAAATATAAGTTTGTTAGTAAGAAAACTTTCTTTTAAAAACCCATTATTAATTTTTCAGATTTTTACAGATTTTTTTTTTCCAATGAATGAGATTTTGAGGGAAAATGAGACTACACAGGAGCAGAAAATCAAGGCAATAACAAAAACCACGGAGCAATTTTCCTTTACAAATAAGAAGCTAAGTAGTGCTAAGAAATGTGTGTTGCAAGCTGACTTTATTTTTGATCAGTAAGAAAATCAGTGGCAAAATGGAGCAGACAGAAGCTATAAATTACAAAACGGTGAATTATTTAAAATTCATATTACTTTGAGGTAAAATTAATGATTTGAAGTATTGATTTCTGAGAAGTTCTAAGTGGTTTTGGAAGTGGTCTGAGAGGTGATGTTGAGGTTAAAAAATGTAAAGTTTTTTTCCCAACTTCTATTAGTAGGCCTGAATACTAATATCTCTGTTTTAATTTTCCTCTTTGAAAAATGGTTTATTAGTGAAGGCAGTGAAAATGGAGAATTCACACCATGGCTGATAGCTGTGACTTTGCAAATGTTAACTCTTAGGAAAGTTAATAGTTTGCTAAGTATTAGTACTTGAGAAATTGCACTTTTTTAAAAAACTTTTTTTTTTTAAAACTTTATGGAGAAGGAGAGAAATATAAGTTCTTTTTTCCTGTATTTTATCTCCTCTTTATCTCTTTCCTGTATTTTATCAGCTCTTTGAAAGGAGTCAAAAATTGCTAGTTTTTCTTCATTGTCAGTGTAACTTTTGCAGGGACTAAAGAATTTCAGTGAAGGGTGAACCTGGATGGCAGTTGATTTGGCTTTAATTGTCTCGGTTCTCCTGTTCGTCCATGTTGTCTTCCATGTGTCCTCATTAAGGCAAAAATAAAGAGAAATCCTTTCCAGTTTCCCCTAAAACTATGCATATCTAATGGATAAAAAGTTTAGCTGGATGAAGCAACTGAGATGATTATTAATAAAATAAGAATATCCGTGCTAATGTATATAGTTAGCCTGAAAATTAATATCTCCTTATTGATGATAATATGGTACAAGATAAGATTTTCAGTGCACTTGTTGTGGAATTAAGTAGTACTTCTTACATATATCTTCCTGAACAATAGAAGGCTTCAAAGTATTTTCAATAACATTCAAGCACTAACAAATTTCCGTTAAATCCTAGCTCTTCATGGCAATAGTCTCACTCATGCTTTTTTAACCTTTCTTCACAGAAATGCATGTCATTAAAAAAGGAAATTTTATTCCTAATTAATTGAGTTTGTTAAATATACAATGACTTTCTGTTGTTGCAATTACACTTTGGAATTTGTTTTTAAAATTTGTACTTGAAGTGTTTTTTTGGGTTTGGTTTTTTTAAAAAACTCTTCTGAACTTCTGTGATTTTTAAAAATAAGGGGAGAGGAAGTCAGGAGCATGAAGTCAGGTTTTGACATGGTAGAGTTACAGTGAAGGATAGTCAGGATCTTGAGTATCTGTCATCATAACCTTATAATTTACTTTATCTCAGTTACTCATGTACAATATCTTTTAATTAATTATTTTTTTAAAAAATCTACTCTTACATTATATCAGGTTGTGTGGTTCCAGACACCGTGTGTTATTAGATGCACACAAGTTTTCAAGGATCGTTCTCCCTCAGAAAATATCTTAGTAGACATGGTGAGCAGTAAGCAGCAGAACAGTGTTTGTTATCCATCCTGCAGGAAATTGAGAGTATCTGATTAAGCTGACTAGCAAGTATCAAGTAACTTGGCACATCTCCTCTTGCATTTCATTCGTTCAGTCGTAGTGTGGGTAATAGAAAGCTATGCTGTGCCATTTTTCTTCTGTGATGCCATTTTGGTTTTTTTCAATGGACCTGGAGTAGTGTTGCACCTATTTATATGTTGTAAATAATTTACAATGCTCTGTCAGCTTGGGAAACTGATTACATTTATTAATGCTGGATTTTTGTTATAGGTCTTTGTCTCTTTCTGTGATAGAGTTCTGTACATATTTTGTCTTGCAATAGGAGATGGATAGCTTTTCTTGTGCTCCATGTAAGCACAAGAATTTTTTTGTAATTTATGTAATTCCAGTATTATTTTCTTGGATTAAAGAGTGATTTTAAAAGTAAAATACTGTGAGTTAATTATTGCAGTGCTTATGTGGACTTTAATAGAAGTTATCCCTGAGGAAAGTAGTGTAACTGAGCCTTTGAATCATAGAGAAATTCGTAGGAAAATACTGTTAAGCAGACAGACTAATTATATAGTCATAATCACACCATAGAACCATAGAATAATGGTAATTGTATAATGTGTTGATTTTATTTCAACAAATAAATTAAAGAGTCATATTTTTTCTCCAGATTTTAACATGTACTACCTATGTAGTGTATTCCAGTGCAATATAGATTTTCCTGAAAAAAGCAACACAGAGCTCTGTGCTGATAGCAGCTCCGTTAGGTCTGCCAGCAATATTCAGTACTTCTGGACATGAAGTCTTTTAGGCTCATCTTTGTTCTTCACTTGCCTTAGAGTAAATAGCACTATGAAGAATTAATTTCACTGTCTTTCCCTAGAGATGCCTCAGACGTCAGTTGTTCCTCATTGTCACTTTTCTGGGTTGCTGGTGGGGCATTTCTTTCCTCTTCTGAAAGTGCCAATAAAGGAGATAAGTTGATTTCATCTGAGGTTCTGAAAGTTTTTGAAATGGATGTTAATGATTAGCAAATCTTCATGGCACTGTCACAGCTTTTTTATTTTGTAGTTTGTTTGGCTTGACAAACCATATTAATTTACTGAGGAGATTATCATAGCTGGCTGTTAAATGATCTGAGTTACAGCAGTTGGGATCACTCTCACGACTCGTTTAGGAATTCTTCCCTTTTCATTGTAAGATACTACAAAAGAGCTTGGATTTTGACTGTATTTGGACTACTGAGCTCCACCAGCAATGTTGTCACTCACTGCTGCCAGAAAAGCTGTGGTCTGGCCCATATTTCAGGGAAAGTGTTTCACCTCTTTGTGATGTCTAGTTACTGGAGGCAGAAATACTGTTCCCACTTGTCTCAGTAAATTCCAGGCTGGAGGATTCTTTCTGCTAAGAACAGAAATTGATGATGAAAGAATATTTATGTGGGGGTTTCTGTTTGTTTTTAGTGCTAACCTTTTTAATCGCAAAAAAATGTGGAGGGAATTCCATTTTGTAAAGCACAGCTGGCATGAAGTGAGGCAGTTTCTGTGCTCACTGTTAGAAGCCTTTTCATGATTAGCAATATGTTTTCCCAAAGGCACATATTTCTAGGTGGCTTTGCAACCATTTACTTTACTGTATGTTCTCTGGCTGTATCTGCTGAGATCTCTCTCTTCACCAAACTAACAAACACCGAGTTCCTTCCATATGACTTCAGCTGTCAGTGAAGGTCCTCGTGGGCATGATTTTTTATTAATTTTGCACATGGCATGGGTTTTGGGCAGCAGAGTCAGGTTTAACAGTCTTCTTGAAAAATACTTTGTAAGATATATTTTTGTTAAATATAGTATAGAATAGATAGATATGAAAATCACCAGTTTCCAGATTTCATTGAAAACTTTTAAAACCTCGACTGAAAATGGCAATGGATTGTTACCCCCTTTTGGAGGCAGTAGCTGAAATTATTCAAACCAGCTTTATCTCTGCTTACACAAAGTCCTGCTAACCTTTGCTCTGTTAAAATATTAGATGGTTATGTAAGAAACCACCTTTCTTTTACTGTATCATGTATTTATTTGAGGTCTTTAGAGCAGCCAACACTGCCAAGACTAAAATGTCTGGTATTTTGGTTGCAGGGTATTTTCAAGAAAAGGGCCTTGTTTTTGGAATTTGTTTCCTGAGTGTGGGAGCCTGAATTTAGTAAAAATTCTGATGCTTTTTTCAGGTCTTCTACAGCAGTGCATCAGAAGCTATAGTGATTCAGTCTTTTTCTAAATTCTTGTTGAAAGGTACTGAAAGAGTTTTTCATTACCTTTCAGTTTTTTTGTTTATTTCCAGAAACTTAAAAACTTACTGCATTTTATAAATTGAAAAGAAGGAAAATACAGTGATTACTGTTGAAAGAGCAAATTGGTGCCGTACCTACCATTTAAATACCAATTATTTAATTTCATAACTAAGGAGAAAACTGTGACCTCTTACCATGAAAAATGACAGAACAATGCTTCTCTTAAAGAATAAACACATTTTTATTCATCTTTGTGCATATTTGGGCTTATTTCTACCTCATAGTTTAAAAGAAATACATAATTTAAAAGTTCTTTTCATAAAATTCAAAATTAAGGAATAATGGATTTTAATTTCTATATTGAGCTAGAATCATCCTATAATTTAACATGCAATTTACTGTGCAGAAATAATTGGGAAAGCAAAGATAAAGACAGACAGGAGGCAGAGGGGAAGAATACATGTGAAAATGTCTGTAACTTACATTAAAAGCAGGCTGTGAGGGAACAGAGTTAGAAAATCTATTTTAATTATGCCACTGACTGTAACAAATTGGATTTCTTTGATCTGTGGTGTGTTCCCCCAACAGTGTAGTGCTTAGTGGGGCAGTGTTATACCAGTTCAATTGGTAAGACACTGTTGGATGAAGCAGACTGTTATTCTCCTTTCTTTCCCCAGTGATGATGTTCTTGCTGTAAAGCACTTGCAGATAAAGGGAAGGGGCTTTTGGGAGATGTGTCTTTTAAGGACACTGGTCTACAACCATGGAGGAGACCAGTAGTGCCTCATGGTTCAGGATGGAACTCAAGGCAGCATTAAGCAAATCACAGAAGCATCAAAAGAAAAAACAGTAAAGGCAGTTTACTTTTCTTACATAAAAACTTTCCTTAATTTGGAAAACATGTATTTCATTGTTATTTTTGTCATTCTGCCTTTGTTTGAAAGGAAAAGTCTGTCCAATCTAAATTATTATTTGGAAGAAAATAAAATCAGGAACTCGCTTTCACAGCACTCATCTCCAGCTCTCAGCCTCATCTCACTTTCTCCACATAAGCAACAGCCTCTGTGGTCAGCGAGGCTGGTGGCTGATTGCTGTGGCTGTGTCATCTCCAACAATCATAGCTGATAAGGAGCAAGATAGTGTTGCCAGGGCTGGGACCAGCCTGACCTTAGCTTAAACAAACCCTGAAATTCTACCTTCAGTTTTTAATGGTTTAATCTACCCTGAGGAAAACATTTCCAGTGTTCTGATTAAAACAACGGCATCTACAATATCTAAGCAATTTCAGTTCTGCTATATATTCCTGTAGGGAATTCCTTTCTATTTTTATCTTATATGGATGCCAAAACTATTTTTCAGTTTTCTTATTGGATAACAAAATCTAAAACATATACTGTCATAGATACTGAAGTTGCTAGACAAAGTTATTGTGTTATTACATTTCTAGTTTCAGCAGAAGTGATTTACATGGATACTTCTCAATGACCTTTGAAAAAAAATTTGACACAAATTCTGCCATAGGTTGTTCAATTTACCAGCTGAAGAGAGCCTTAAGTGATTCCAGCCTTTGGGGAACTTTCAGGAAAGTTTACATGTCTCTTACTCCCTGCCAAACATGCCGACTCCTAAAATCTTTGCAATGTTTTCTTGGTTTATCTTGGCCACCTTTTTCGAAGCAAAAATCTTTCAAAAGTGAGTACAAGGAGGATGCAGATATAAGTCCATAATGAGATCTGTGTTTGATAGTCTTAGAACAAAAGTACAGTTGCAAACCCAGTGCAGTTGAAGATGCTTGGAAAACCAGAATAGCTATGGGTATATACAGCCATGGTATATGCAACCAGAATTCAGTGATCTGTACTGGGCAAAATGCATGCAGCTGAGGATAGACTGTAGCCCCATTATGTTGTAGGATAAAGTGATAGACTGAAAGATCATTTATCAGTTTTGCTGATTGAGCTAAGAGAATTCAAATGTCTTTATAAAATGCATATAATTTCTCTAGCTGAAGCAATGGTGCCATGTGCTTCAAAAGTCATTTATCAGCAGACTGGGAAAAAAACCCAAACAACCCTGTAATAAATCATGTCTTTCTTTTTCTGGCCTTTGTGACTTAACACTCTGTGAAATCTAGTTTGCTTTTGCTATGCTGTCAGGCATTTCTCCTCTTAACTAAAGTTGTACCTACAAAAAGATTGTTTGTGCTGATACATCTGTGTTTATACTGAGGCTTTGTTGTTTAAACATGTCATAGAGATATCATGCCCTTCCTCCACCTTGCCTCTGAGTTTTTACATTTTATGTCTAAAAATAGTTCATGATCTGTCTCACAGTGAGACTGTCTGGTGGTTGTTTTTTTTTTTTTTTTTCATTACATTGATTTTCATTTATTTGCAGTTTGCTCTGAAAGATTTTTGGCCTCTAGTATTTCTATGTGTGTCACTCTTTGCATTTTTTATCATCATGCCATGAAATATTTTTTACATATGGTGATAAAGTGACAAATTTTAAAAAATACTTCTTTAATTTTGCTGGAACAGTACAGGCCATGCTATGGGTTTTTCACTTGGAGGTCTGTGCATCAGCTTGGGTTCAGCCATAAGTGTACAGAGTTTGCTGTCTACAGTCTAGTCTATCTCAAGTCAATATTTGTCATGCCACAAACTCATTTATAAACTTGGAATGATGAAATAAACTTGAAGTTGTAGAATTATCTGTAATCTATAGAAACAAGTCTTGATGTACAGCTATTGGTGTATTAACAGAACCATGTGCAAGCGATAATGTTATTTTTGGATTTAGTCAGTTGTGACTAGTTGACTATCTCAGAATTCTATTTTGAAATAATAAATCCTAAAAATACTCTAGGATTGGGCATGACAATACAGACCTCAAATAACTTGTTGATAGTTCCTAATATGGCATTATGCTTTAAATGTTCACATGAAAATGAATGTATCTTTTATTTTGGGGATTAGACAGCTAATTAGTGATACACCTGTGGTAGTAATTTTAATGTTGAAGTCCTTGATGAACTTTGGTTTACCTTTTTTACTCAGTTTTCTTTGTGAATACTGCTGAGAGTTCTGCTTAGAAAATTTTTTTCACTGAAATGTTTGTAAAGCATTGAAACAGACTGCTTAGGGATGTGGTGGAATCACCATCCCTGGAAGTTTTCAAAAAACTTGTGGATATGGCATGTGTTTTATTGGTGAACATGGTGCTGGTGCTAGGTTGATGGTTGGACTGGATGATCTTAAAGGTCTTTTCCAGTCTTAATAATTCTGTGAACATTTACTAAGAAATGTGCATGCTCATAATGTGTGGTGAACAGTGTTGATTTACTCAGATACTTTTGAATGCATATTTTGCTTTGGACCACTCCTGAGAAGTAACAATGCAGACAGTGTCACCAAGGTGCTGTGACTCCACGCACACTTTTTTCCCTCTCTTATTGGATATGACTCTTAAGCGACCAGTTCAGAATTCTAGATGACTGCCAGTTTAAATTAATCTATGAAACTAAACAAAAAGTATAATAGTATTCACCAGAAGCATACACAGTAACAGGAACCGATTGCCAAGACTTGGGGGGAAGAAGCGCCCTTCCAGGTCGAGTTCTTGCAATCAGGACCCTTCATGGTGGATGCACTTACCTTGAAGTATAGCACATACAATTGCAGCATTACATTCTTGCTCTTGCTCAGGATTGACATCTAGCAGCAGCTTGTACAGAATGAGTAGATAATGCTCACTCATTTTACAGATAAACATGGTATTTGGAAAAAAGGACTTTTAGGAACTGAGTCTTCTATTGCAGTAGTTTGAGGTGGGTTTTTTTGTTTGGGGTTTTTTTTGTTTGTTTGCTTCGGGGTTTCCTGTTTCATTTGGTTTTTTAATATCTCCTGTTAAGTCACTGAGAATTGAGAACATTTAACACATGACCTTACATTCCTTGCTGAACTGTGGACAATATGTGATAAAGACAATAACTTGCAAGAATAATCATGTGGACAGAGGCAGTAGAGGAAAATGTACTACAACAGGACCAAACATAAAAGTTAAGTTGTAGCAGTAGTTTAGTAATGGAACTGTATAAGATGACTTGAATGTCTGAAAAGGAAATCCCATCAGATATGTGTTAACTCAAAAAGACTTTGAAATTATTTCTTATTTTGATAGGTTACTTTCCTTTCCACAGGACTTTCATTAAATTTAGAAAGTGATAAATAATTGTATTACTGTTAGGATGTGGGGACAGATACGCTATGCTACCAGGAAATTACATAAGCTTAAGATTGTGAAAGTCTTAGGAGCACTAAAAAAACACTTTGTGATTCAAGATAGCTGATATGATTTCATGGAAAGGAAAGTCATGACTCATTAGAGTTAAAAGATCAACGTTATAGCCTTGCTTCTCTTTTCTCCTTGAAAATGAGTTAGCACTACTCATATGAACTCATATTGTGCCCAAGAGTAAATTTTTTACAGCATCCTAACTTTTGTAACCGCAATTAACATGCCATCTTCTTGAACAGCTCATGTTGGATTGGTTTTGTACTCATACACAAGTAAATGTGTACTCCTATCCAACTGGCTCTAGACGGTCCTGCCTGATTGGATCAGATGACCTCCAGAGGTTTCTTCCAACTTCTGGGATTCTATGGTTCTATGATAGACTATACTGTTAACAAATTTTCTTCTTTAAGAATATATTTTCCATAATATTGGGTAGTTAATTCCATTGTCAACCATCTAATTTATAGGATAAGAGCAAATTCATCAAAATGCTGTTTTTGTCATAGGATGATGAGGGAACTAAGTATTTCCTATTTAAAACTTCCAAAATATTTTTTTACATGTCATTGCATGCTTATATGTTACAATTTTGTATAATGAAAAATATTGGTGATAATAGTATTTTCTTTACTGTCATAACTTTTCCACATTTTATCTACTAGCCTGACATGCAGTAAGAAATACAATGTTCTTAGAACTTCTGGCAGCAGAACAGATCTCAGTCTCAGCCTTACTGTTGAAAAAGAAGATAATCGTTCATTCTATTTGTGTTACTTTCATATAGAGGTTGCATAGATGATTTAACCTCAAATTAAGTTATAGTTGATGCATTGTTTTAATGTAAAATTTTTCTAATGTGGTGCTTTCATGGTTTTGAAGAAAATTTGTGAATTCCTAGCTTCCTTGTTTGGATGTAAGACATCAGGCCTGCTTCCCCAGCCTGTGAAAGACGCCCAGGTTCAGTGTTCCTTCAGGTTTGGTTTGAGGTGTTCTTTTGGTGTGAACCTTAGGAAAAATCTGAATAGAATGTTCACTGACTTATCCAAAGCTATCACTGCTTGAAGTCTCCTTTCAACACTTCTGTCTTGACCTTAATGCGAGACCCCAACTCCCCTAACATGCTTTTTTTTTTGTTTCTCTCCTAACACTTTAAGGGGGATACCTGGAGTTTCCCAGCTGGGTCTGATAGTAACAGGGTTAGCAAGTCTCAGGTCTTCGGCCCATCCTGTTAAATATAATTATGACTTAGCAGATAGCAATGCAATGTTGGTATTTTTGAACTTGATTTATTTTTAACCTCATTTAATCTGTAACTTACCAAAAATCTTACTATTACAGAAATTGTGAGAGTTGAAGGCTAAGCTGCATGTGCCTTTTATTTTTTTAACTTGACTTTAATTAGACAATTCATTTCTAACTCCAAGACTTCAGAAAAGTGATCATTTCCAGCTTCTGAAAATGTTATTAAGTCTTCCAATGTGATGCAAATTAGTTTTTTGATCTTTCATTTTCCATATTCATTCACTTAAAATCTGTGAATGTGAACAGTTTTTACAAACTGTAAAGGAGCACATTATTTATCTAATTATCCTTCTAATTGTAAGCAGAACACCAGGCTTAAATATTCATAGACTAGTCATGCTGTGTGTAGGGGGTGTTGAAGCAAAAGCATGTTCTCTCTCTAGCTTCACTCTTGCAGCTGACAGAGCTACTTATTTCAGGTCAGACCCTGGTATCTGGTATCATTACCCTTCTTTCCTACTCTGGTCTCTTCTGTTGGTAACTTAATCTTCACCACTCACACCTTCTTTTTTGGGGAGATAAGTGGAACCAAGATGGGTTGATCTATCCATACAACACTATTGTAGGCTGTAGTGCCTTTGGTCTTGCCTTTTTACTTGAGCACTTCTTAGCATGACCTGCTTGTGACTTTACCCTGGAATGAGTTTATTTATAGGCAGTCCTGTGTGCTGAAGAGGAGAGGGCTAGTTATCCAGGCAATTATTTGAGGTTAGGAAAAAAAAGCATCCTGTAGTTTTGTTCAGCTGCACTCCATACAGAAGTCCTAGCTCTTCCTTTCCACTGCCAGCCACACTATTATGTTCACTGGGAGTGCTCAGCATTTTCATAAGAGAGATGCTGGCCCGTGAGATAATTTGCCTTTTACCATCAGCCAGGCTTGCCTAGAGTCTGGTAGAATGAACCCAGGAAGGAAAGGGAGAGCCTGTTCCAAGTGTAATCAGCAGTTCACTTTTCTAGTACTTGTTCCATTGATTCAGTGTAAAAAGCTACCAAAAGTTTGGAATGGGGAAACTAAACAGGAAGAAATGGACTGTTCTATGGAAACAAGGTTTTTAGGTTGGGTAGCATGATGTCATGCAGAAATACGTGAGGTAGCTCTCAAAACACCAGCGTGAGAAGCAGGAGGGTGCAAGTCTCTCAGCATGCAGCCCTGCTGGAGATGACTGCCCTCCTATGCACTAAACTGAAAAGACTCTTCTGTTTCTGGAATCAGCTGGCATCTCTAGGTACCTGTACAAATGTCAGAGGAGAAATGGGTGCTTAGATTTTTTTCCTCCTCTAGGGAAGATTATTTGGACATATAGGCCAAGTAATTCCTGATAGCCTTCCTCCTTTCCAAAGCATTTTCTGTCTATCTTCTGACTGAATGACCACGGCATTTTCTTTGCTTTTCCAGACAAGAGCAACCAGATATACAGATAATTAATACTGTGCCATAGGTCTTGCTTCAGGGAAGGAAGCATGTAAAAATGTATACAGAGCAATTTTCACTGCCAGCTGGCTGTCAAATGTTACCCTAATTATTTTTTTCATTAGCATCTTCAGAAGGTTTCTTGATCAGCTTAATAATTTCATTCCACTGTAGATAATCATATTTAGCATAAGGACTTAATATCTCATTGACATCAGAGTCTGTCAAATAACAGACTATTCTAATAACTAGACCTGTTGTCTTTGATCCATTTTTTGGAGATAGCTAGAAGGACCACATGAGTTACAAAACAGCTCATAAAATGTCTAAATAAAAGCATGGGTAGATGTTGAAAGGAATATCTAAAGGTCCTTTAAAAATATTTAAGTTCACAACCTTTTGATGGTTGCAATTTATGAAAAAGTACCACAATTGGATTTTAGGATATTTAGGACAGCATTTTTACATAATCTCTCAAGACCATAAATCTTGATGCAATTCTTGATTGATCTGAAGAAAACTTAAATCTCTGCCATGTTAACTTTAAATTTTGAACAAAAACTGTGTCTTAGGAGAGAATCAAAACCCACCAAAGTTTTTGTTGTTGGGCTTTTTTTGTTGGTTTTTTTTTGTTGTTGTTTGTTTGGTTGGTTTGGGTTGTGTTTTTTGGGTTTTGTTTTGTTTTGGAGAGGGTGTTTATGGATTTCTTGTGACACACCCTGAGTAAGTTACTTTATAGAGGCAATCAATTTACTGGTGTACTTCTGAGTAAGTCTGGGGTATTCATGCTGGACAATAATACTATGTGTGCAGGCTGATTTCAGTCCCTACAGTGAATCACAGAGGTAGAAACCTGTTAGAAAAATGGGGATGGGGGACGTGCTCATTTGTCTGAAGTTCTACATGACAGTACAGAAGGGAAAGTATAATGAGGTATATATCTAGGGAGAGTGTGATTCCCAGCAGGAGATGCTGGAGTTCAAGAGAATGGTTTTCTTTTGAGTTATTTTTATATTTTCAGTGTAGATGGATGCTGGTACTGGAAGGAGATACTGCTAACTGGTATTTTTAAATTTTCATTCATGAACAGATTTAGAATCCATAGAATGTGGAGAAATGCTCAATTCAAGGGCACACTTTATGAGAAACATCCCTGTATTTACAGAACTCTCAAACCAGTAGACTGAATGTGATGTCTTATCATATGTCCATGTGAGGAGGGGCAGATGGAATCTAAGGTACCAGTTACTAATCTATCAGTGTCTGCTACAGAGGTATTACCTGACTGCCACAGTTACTGAAAATATACATTACAAGAGGAAGCCTGAGGCTGGTTTTGGTCACTCTGTTCCAGTAGCATTAGAAAATCTCTGCATGGTTCTCAGTCAATAAGTAATACCAACGCATGGAAAACCAATCTGGTTTGAGCAGCATGAGGCAGAGGGACATCCTAAAGTGTTGTGCAATTGCATGATTCAGAGAACGCAGATGAAGAAGAAATGTTTTTCTCCTTTGGGAAAGAACTAGAGTTCCATGTTTTTCTTATCTATGTTCCCTGTCTCTCAATTTGTTTGTTCCCTGGTCAACTCCCGAGGAAAAGAAACAGCCTTAGTGCAAGACCTGTGTTCAGTGTAAGGCCTGAGTGAATCACTTAGATTGACTTCAGTCTTTCTGAAGGACAGGTAACCATGCATCAGACGTTGAGCTCAAAAGTGTCTGAAGGAACATCTCAATGCCTGTACACTGCAGAAACCACCTGAATTTTTCCAGTACCTTACACATTTTCTTTACTAGCTTTGTACATTAAAAGGCAGCTTACTCTACTATATCTGTTGTATGGATACACTCTGTTTCATTATGTTTTTCTAAGTCTATACCAGTGCAGCTGTGGAAAGATCCTTTGGAGTATGAGATTACTTTGAGCAAAGTTCTAGCTTGCTGAATTAGTAAGGCTCTGACTCTCCTCTTCCCTGACTAGTCTTCCTTCAAAATGTTCTCTGGTGGTGTGGCTCTCATTCTTTGCCACCCCATGCACCTCTGTGTGATTAATTTACTGAGTGATTAAGATGATTAATTTCCCTCCAGAAAATCATACTACGATGTTTTGGAAGGGGAAAGATGCTGTTTGAATACAGTACTTTCTAATGTGGTACACTTGCTAATTTCTGAACCCATTTTGACATATTTTATGTTTTAAAATACATTCATTATTAAACGAGAGAGATGAAGAGTGAACAACTGTGTGCTGAAATCACACAATTTGTGGTTTTGGCAGCCTTTGGTCTTTGCTGGGGCTGATTTTATTTTCCAGGTAGTAAAGTTCACTGATTGCTCTGAGACCTGTGGTTTTTGGTTCATAAAACAAATATCCAAACTGAGCAAGGCTTGTGTATCTTTATTAAAAGTGCTGAAAGCTGCCTTCCACAAGATAAGACTCCGAAATTCTTAACGTTAATTAACTGATTTTTTTTTTTTCCCTCCAGAAAAGTTAAAATGCACAGAAATTGGCTAAACTTGAAAAGCAGACAGTTTCTTTAGTCTGACATCTTTAAAAGCAATGAAAGACTGGCCTTTGACTTCATTAGGGCCAGGAGTTCACCATTAATACCTGTAAAAAAGGAAACAGAATACTGCTGGAAACCCTGGGGTAAAGGTACTCTGCACAGCATAACAGTTTCAGTATTTCTATTCATCTTTCGAACCAATCTTTTTCCAAATGACCTTTAAAATTTTGATCGCAATAACATTGACTTTCACCCCCCAAAAATTCATGAAAATCTGTATAAGTTTCAGCTGATCTATACTTCTTCAGTAAATGAAAGCAGAGGCATGCCGAAGTATATGAAATATTAAGTAAATCCCTTCTCAATGTTAAAATAATCTGCAGCTTTGCTTTCAGCAGTACATTTCATGAGTGGGTTGAGCTCTCCCTAAGTAATTAATAACTCTTAAGCTGTCTGAATAGTTTCCCTTGAGTTGCATCATATAATGTGTCGTATGAAAACAACTTGAGGCCTAATGTAACATGAAACTGTATAATGCATCTTAACGTGATTTGAGGAAGATGGATGGGAAGGAAATTATTTCTTATCCTGATGGAACAGACAGCTGCTCTTAACTTTTATTTGTAAAGAATTTGAAAAACCCTTTCTGGCCAGAGATTGGTAAATTTTTCTAGTTAGTAATTTCCCCTTCTTCTGCTGTACCAGTCAAGTTAGGTTAAAACAGAAAATTAGAAACATAGTAATTTGATGTACAAATATTGAGAATAATGTGGAGATTTTTTTTATTTGGTTACCTGAGCTTTACTTTTTTATGTGTGATAGATCTGAGTTTAAATCCTTTTGCAAACACGAAAAGGTTAGCATTTCTGTGTCTCTATCAACGTAGTATTAAATAAATCATTACCCAACATAGGAAAGTTGTTTAAACTAACTCCTTGAGCTCTGCTCACCAAATTATTGTAGCATTGTCATGTTACAAGTGACATATACCAGGTAATGGTATATGTCAGCTGGAAAAGATATATCTTGCCATAAACTCTAAACATCTCTCACTTCACTCTCAGGAAATGTAAGTTGGCTCATCTTTCTCTTCTTGGAAGACATACAGCAAGTTGGAGGCTTCATTGATACTTGTAAATACGGAAGTTTATCATATACTGTAGTGTATTCTCGTTTGATATGGAACAATTAGAGTTCATAAGATTTAAAAATAGATGATGCTTTCCCATTAGTGTTTTTTTAAAAAAATAAAAACAAAAGGTAAATAAAGGATTGCCTTACTAAATTCGATATGGGTAACTCAATGCTGCTTTACAAAGATAGAACTAAAACTGTTTATAGCACAGTGAATACATAGTTAATTCATTCATAATTACTTCTTTTAGTGTGGTAGCACTAGCAGCTCCAGCTGGTATCTGCATTTCAGAAATTTTCCTAACTTTTGAGGAAACAAATGAATAATCAAATATTTTGCCAAAAATTATTCTATACTTGATCCTTATAAACATTGGAAAGTGTGCAAATACAGTGGTAAAGTTAATGCAAAATTCCTGTAAGTGCTCTTCTAGTAACCTCGTAACGTACACCTGTTTTTAGGAAAAATTATGGCTACATTTAATCCAGTAAAAAAGGGCAGAACACAGCAAAAGGCTTTGCAGCTCTGTGTATATGTATGCTATGGTAGTGGCACACAGTTGTTGCAGGAACATCAGTGTGTATTTATTACCATTCTGGCTGCATCTGCCCCATGCTTCAACTAATGAAACATTAAGAAATACCTGAATGTATGGATTTCTAACGTATCTTTGTAAAATCTAAAACCTTTTATTGCTAGGTATCTTCCTGCTGGTTATAAGTGATCTCCTCAATTTACCAGCTATGGCCTCTGTAATTTATAGTACACCTCAACCCAGCTGGCCAGGGTGATGTAAATTCAAACCTCTGTATTCAGTTTATGCGCTTTAATTCCTGCCTTTGTTTTCAGCAGTTTCCACCAAGGGTGTGCTTTGCTTTGAGAACACAGTGCTCCATTCATCAACTTTATTTTTTTTATATATATTAATGACAATATGGACAGAGGGAAAAAAATCAAACTGTTTAAATTCCACCTAAAGTATATTTTAGTCAGACTTTGGACTCATCAGTCTGAGAATTATTCAAATTGCCCGCTCTCAAGCACCACCTATCCCCTAGTGGCACCTAAAATGAATAATTCTGGGCAATTAATTTCCCCTGGCATCTGGGCATAAATTCCACGGAAGCTTAGAAGCACCATGGCTTAAGCAGGCAGGTATGTAACTCCTACCCAAGTTTCATTGTGACTTCAAGATGTGTGTAGAGGTGCCTTAAAGTTGTCCATGTCCCAGAGGTGCTTAAGCCATAGACTGTGCTTAAATCACACATCATAAGCTTGGACAGCATTGAATTTGACACCAACCACAGTAGCCATGAGCATTTTGAGTGTAGAAGAGGAAGAGAGAATCTTTTTAATAGTCTTAAAGGTTTGTTTGAGCAGTCATCTGGAAAGGCTGTCTTGTTTGAATCATCCTAATCTAAGGAAATTTAACAAGAATAAGAGAACTTGACTATTGTATCACTGAAAAGGGTATTTCTTTTCCACAAAAATCTGCAGAGCTGTGTTTTTGCTCCTCAGTCTGATTATGTAATTTGGTTCAGATATTGTTGTCCAAAAAAAAAAATCCAAGAAGGCATCTGGTGGAGGGATCAGATGCCCATGATACCGTCTTCTGCTTTTCTCTGTTAATTTTTAAGTTCTTTCTTCTTGTCTTTATGGATGAATTTGCACACTTACTAGTTGCTACCCATATTTCTATTACATTAGAACTTGTTTAAGTCCCATCATCTCTCTTCTTTTGGTGTAGACACCATGATGTGCTACCTGAAGTTCATGTTCTCTGTGTTGTGTGTACATCTGTAGACTTCAAAATGAGCTTGGTATAGGTTTCCTTCACCCTTTTTCTCTCTCCTTTTCCTGTTGTTCTTTCACTCTGCCACGTGGAAAGGGTAAATACTCTTTGATGGAGTACTTGTTCAGCGGTAGATGTGTGGACCAATTTGCTTTTGTATTTTTCATTAACATTTAATGCTGTTTCTTTATTGTTTTCATCCTGCACGTAACATCTCATTAGTTTTCTGAAGTTTTAAATGTTGGTAGATGTGATCAGGTGAAGCAGTGTAATAAACATTCAAAGGTCTTCTGAATTTCAAATTCAGTATTCTGTAAAATTTTGGCTTGGCTTTTCTCATGTTCCAAGATGAGTTTTTATGTTCATATTTCAGTTCATTTATTTTTCCTATCAAGTGTCATTATATACTTATTGTTTAAAACACATACATACTTTGCGTATTTTTGAGGAATTTTTCACTGAGCTTTACAGAGTAGAAGATACCATGGCAGTAATACTTAAATATCTCTAAAATATCTTACTAATCATCTGTACCCAAGTCACTTCAATGCTTGATGCATGATTTTTTATTCTCTTATGCTCACTTTAAGTCATTCAGAGAGCAAGAACATAGGGGAAATTGTGCATGGTGGTAGATAGTATGCTAGTTTGATGAGTGTTTCATTTTGTTCCTTTTCATGCTCACCATCTGACTGAAAGGGTTGAATGTTAAGTGTATTGTTTAAAGCATCCAGAGGAATGGGAGAGGTTTCCCAAGGAATTGTGGAATAATCTCCATTCTTGAGACTTCTAAAACTCAGCTGGACAGGACTTACAGTGGTTGGATATAATTTTCAGCTTACCCTGCTTTGAGCAGGGAGTTAGATCCATTGACCTTCAGAAATACTTTCCTACCTAAATTATCTTATGAATCTAACTGAATTTGTACTTGGTCCAATTGTACTGAAATTTTGCCTCCTTTGTTCACTTCACTGAAATCGGCATAATGCCCTTAGGAATTAATTTGATATTGTGTGCTTTTCTCATTACTCCCAATATGGTTTTCTTTGTCAGTTCAAAGATAAGAGAAGTTAGAGTGAACTCTTCCCCTTTTTCATAATGCTGGCCCGTTTTGTTTCCTGAATGGTTTGATAAACAGTTAAGGAAGATAATTTTATATCATATATACTCACACAATCAAACTTATTTGAAAAAATTCTGTAACAAACACAATTTCAGAAGACTTAACACTGTCATACATCTAGATGGCTCTGAAAGCATTAGACAGGCTTACAGTAAAAAGCAATAAAGTGATAGGAGGAGGGTATGTGTGTGTGTGTAGAAAAGAGTGCTCCTATATCTAAAAACTACTTCTATTTGTTTTCTAGACTCATCACAGCAATCATGGTTTCCCCTTCATTCGATGAATACTTCTTAGCATTTCTCTTCCACAATTATCTGTCCTTTGGCTATTAATGTGAACTGCCCTGTGTCTCCCAATATGGAACTTAACTGGGAAAGTTAATTGATTTTTTGAGAGCTAATCAGATGCTCCTACAGTCAGATGTCCTGTCTGGTTTAGATCTGTAAACCTGAGATGCCATCACCTTATCTTGCCTGGGGTGCAGTACATCATAGGGCTGATCCCACATCCAGATAGTTTATTGTTCTGCAGAGACACATTCATGTATTACTGATGCCCAGTAAAGGTATTTTTTTTTTTAATAAATCATAAAACATATTCTTTATGCTATATTTAAATTACATAGTACAAAATAAAGATCTAAGTCCTGCCAAGCCTATTCACTTTTGCCTTGCCTTTTGACATTCAAACATCTATAGCTGTACAACATCATTTGGGTCCACTAACAATGTGGGAGAGCAGCCAAATTGATCCTGAGATAAAAAAGGAATCAGCTGTGGGAAATAAGCCAAAGAAGTGTGATTCCCACATAAGGGACTTAAATAGGTGTTAGTCCATAAAGAAGCTCTTTAGCAGGATTTAGAGCAGGCTTCTCTGCACAGGAGGCATTTTTCCTAAGATCCTAAGTACAACAATTTCCAGGAGGGTTGTGGGGTTATTGTCTTGTTGGCTGTAGTGCTGTGCTCCTTCTTTCCCCTGCCTTTGCTATTGTTTCATTTTTAATAAAGCTTTATGGCACATTACTGTGTAAATATATTCCCATTTGCAGTTTTTTAGAACTAAGCCATTTACTTTGTGTGACTATGGGAAACAAATTGGAAGAAATTTTTCTGCTGCATGGGGTCCTCAGGTTTCTTGAACTCTGCTCCAGGGAATGCTTTTTGCAGTGTGGCTAGCTGGGCAATCCTGAAGTTTTCAGCAAATGGCAATGTGAACACTTAAGGTATTCCAGTGTGTAGAGTTTGCATCTGTCATTTTCATTTGTCTCACTGCTGTCTTAGAAAAGAAATAATATGAAATGCAGAAGCTTCAAATGAAAAAAGCTGATTGCACCATCCAAACTTCTCCAGTGCAGAATTAGTGTATATTTAATGCTTACCAAAGTCTGTAGAGTTGAGGTACACACTAATTGCATTTTTTGAGAAGTACAAACTTTTCAAGTAGTTCACAGGAGTGCTGTTACTGTGCATTCTGTGATATAGGTCAGACAATTTTTTTTAGAGACATTGATGTATCTTAGGTAAGAAAGGAATAACAAAATCAAACAACAGCAAGTTATTCAGTCTAAAATGCATTCCTTATTCTTTTTCAAGCTGGGTAAAGTCCAGCTATTCTGATACTTGTGATGTCCGAGTCATTGCCTGTGGAGGTCACTGGATCAAATCTCTGCTCAAAGCAGGACCAACTTGAAAAGCTAGATCAGGTTATTATGAGCCCTGTCCAGCTGTGTTTTGAAAGTCTCCAAGGATGGGGATTATTGCACAAATCCTCTACAAAACTTGTGCAAATATCCTAAGCAATAAATTGGGAAAAGCAGTATTTTAAAATATGTTTACATGTGACATTCTTTTTGCAGCAGTTCTTTTATGACTCCTATTTATATTAATCACAGATGTTAGAACAAAAAATTAATAAACAAAATATTCAACCGTTTACTCTTATAAATAACTGAATTGTACTTTTGAGGAGAAGCACTTCTGAATGCTGAGGTCTGTGAATTTGTATGAGTATGAGCAAGTGTTTGACTTCTTGTTTTCACCAAGTATTATTTCTGTTCATTCCTTTTAAGCAGTGCTTGTTTGTATAAGAATATCAAGAAATCTTTTTCCTCCCTCATGTTGCAGGCAAGTATTTCCAAATGGGCTTCCTGAAGAATACTCTCTAGTTGCTGCATTCCGTGTACGGCGAAATACCAAGAAAGAACGTTGGTATATATGGCAAGTTATAAACCAGTATGACACACCTGAGGTTAGAGTCATTTTTTGCAATAAATTTCTTTTTTCCCCCCCGTATAATATGGCACATTTAATAGTGGATGTTTCACTACTGGATTTAACTACAGTTTATAAGGAATAGACAAATTGCTCTGAAGTAATTGATTATTTGTTATAGGAATGACAGAAATTTAGCAAAATCTATTCAGTTAAGACTGAAAAGTAGGATAAAATGCATGTTATGATTTATAGCTGATATGTATTCGCTGAGTTACATAGAAGAATGCTTCATAACATAATTCTTGCCCAGTCTCTATAGTTGAAGTATTTTTATAATATATAGTTTATGTATGTGCTTGTTTTTTATACTCACAAATTTTTAATGACCACTTCTTTTATTTGATTTTACTTTCAGATCTCTGTCCTTCTGGATGGTACAAAAAAGGTGGTGGAGTATATGACCAAATCCACGCAGGGAAATATACTGCACTACACTTTTAAGAGTAGAGAAATTTATCCATTGTTTGATCGGCAGTGGCATAAGCTTGGTATTAGTGTGCAGTCAGGGATCATTTCCCTCTATTTGGATTGTAATTTAATTGAGAGAAAGCAGACTGATGAAAAATTCACCATTGACTTGCAGGGAAGGACACTGATTGCTTCTCGTGCTGCAGATGATAAGCCTGTAGATGTGAGTAGTATAAAAAAAAAGAGATAACTTGAAATCATGTTTTAGCCATGCTTTTTTTTAGCACAGTTGTAAAGAATCATGTAGATAAAAGGTTCAAACTCAGTCGTTAATTTTGAGTGTGTATTTTTAATTTGAAGTCGTTAAGTCTTTTCCTCAAAACAGTACTCAGTGCTGTAGCATCTGCTAAGGCAAACCTGTCACCTAAGTAACTACATAAAACTCAGTCCTGGTTTAAGGAGTCTGTTTTTCTGTATTTACTTTGCAAAATGAGCCTCCTAGTTACCGTGGATATATTACTACTATGTTTAACAATAACTTGCAGTGGTAATCATTTTCTTTCATTTTTTGTAAGATTAATTTATAAGTTTGTATCAGTCATTTGTTACATGCTGTCTCTTTGACAGAGGGCAGACACAAAATAATTAAGGATTACCTCTGTATCAAGGCGTTTCGGGGTAATCCACCTGTGTAAAAATAGGGGCACATTGTTCATAGTTGTCACTCCCCTATCCGAATGGGAGGGATTAGAAGTGGCTGGAGGTGTGTTTCCTGCAGCCTTTGGTGCAAGAATTACCCAAGGCAACCCCATAATATTCTGGGCTGTGTTCTATCACAGAGATGCTCTCTTCTGTTTTCTCACGCAGAGAGAACACAGCAAATAATAATTTGTAATCTTCAGGAAATGTCAGTTTGTTTTAAGTACACTGACATCCAGCTACCAGGTTTAAAGCCTTAGAGTTTATAGTGACCATCTGAAGACTTCAGCTATATTATGTACACTGTAGGGTTCCAGATGAAAATAGCAAATTGTAACTGCAAGCTAACATTGCGGGAGGAATCGTTCTTGTGCAGCACTAAGCAATTTGGCCTGGACTCGGAGATCATATTTCATGGGGCCAAGATCATGTTTAGTTTTATTTTCTAAGGCTTGAGTTCAACGTTATTTGAAATGTGTGTACAATCTCCTCATTTCCAAATAGCATGAAGAAAGAGCAGATCTTTTGTGTTGGTTGCATGGCACAAGCTGGATAATTCTGAGTGGAAGTTATCAATTGGGATTTACACATTTGCAGGAAAACATTATGGGCTTAAAGCTGATGAAGGCAGCAGAGTGGATCCTATACCAACAAGCCACTCTTCTCAATACCAAGTGCAAGAGGGAAATGAAGAGGATATAAAACCAAAGCAGAAAGAGGCATATGAAGACAAGATTAGCTAGTTAATATTAGATGCTTTTCATCTCACCAATCCACCCAAAATCTCTGAAGTAAAGCTTTACATACAGAATTTTGCTGATCTTTTGCTCTTCAGGTGATTTAGTGGCCATGTCCAGGCAAAGATCTGTCCAAAGCAGAAAAAGATGTGTGCAATAGAGAGCTTATCAAACCTTAACTCCAGTTCTCTGCAGAGGAAAATTACATTCCTGAAAAAGAATTTTTACAGGGGATGTCTAGAGGGGTAAAATGCCTGTGTAACATAGCAAGACCCATACAGACGAATGCAACTTACATGAAAATTAATAAAATCTAAAATGTGATTTACATCAAGGTAGTAGGCTGCATAATTTACTTCTTAAATGGATTTGGATTTGTCTCTTTCTAGCATTTCAGAAATAGGAAGTGTTTCAAGAGAAAGTTTATTATGCCAAGATAAGAAAAAGCATGCTGTAACACAGAATTTTTTACATCTCACATTAATTTCTTTTGTATTTCTTAATAGATTGAACTTCACCACATAGCAGTTTATTGTAATCCAAAACTTACAACAGAAGATACATGTTGTGAAATATCTGCAGACTTGGTAAGTTGTGTGTTAAAATTAAAATTTTAATACAAAAGAAATTACTTTGTTATTTCTTGCTAAAAAGTTGTAAATAAGTTTCATAGAAGTGTTAGTTTAATTACCTTCTAAAAATGAATCCCATATCTAGAGACATGGTACATAGATTCTCACTGCCTAACTAAATGGCACAGTGGGACATCAGTAAAAGGCACTAGAGGCTGCTAGTGCTTTTTAAATTCATTTCTTAACATTGATTTAATATCTAATTAGTAACTGAGGAAGCCTCAGAGAGTAGGAAACAAGGTGACTTGAGGATGGTTTTAAACAACAGGGGCCATTTCAGTAACAGTTGCATCTTGTGAAGCATTACAGATGTAAGCGTAGAAGACCCTTCTGGAATATTTTACTCTGAGGAGATTGGAGTTTTTTGCTTAAGGAAGCTTTCCTGTCTGGAAAACGGCATGTTTCCCAGAGACGGTTTTAGATGTTTTCTCCTCCTGCATTGCAGAGGAGCTGATTCCCAGGCATAAGAGAAGATAAGTTTTGTAGACATGTCTGAAGGCCCTGCATCGAGCAGGGGTGGTAGGGAGGGGGGCTAAGGATGATAAAAGCTCTGAGAAGAATTGGGGGGCATGTCTTTCCTAAGCCTGTTGCAGATTTGTTAAGTGTTCTCGACTTTGGAAATGAATTCCCCTAAATCCTTCCACTGCCTGGTATTTGGGGGTACTTGTGTGCATTTGATCTTTATGCAGATGATACAAACAAAGCCCGTGAAGGAGTCTGCATGACAGTAGAAGGAAAATAGGGAGGCATTGGGCATTTTCCTTATATCAGTACACTAAGATGGAGGAATGGGTGTTTCGTAATTGGCAAGTTATAGTGCCAAGTATGGTTGGACTTAATGGTCTTAAAGGTCTCTTCCAACCTTGATAATTCTAAGAAATACTTTCTTCTTTAAAATGCACATGCTGAGATGTATATATAGTTTAAGGGAAAATACTAATTTAGTTTAAATGGTTCACTTTTCCCTCTTTTTTTCATAGACAGAATCAGTGTAAACTGGAAGACACTAACTATAGAAATGCTTGAAGTTGAGCAAAACAGTTACACCTGCAATATAGCCCAACAAACAAACAAACAAACAAACAAAACCCTAAAAAAGAAAAGCGTTAAAATACTGGTCTGCCAGTTGTAAGTAGCTGGTAAGATCAGGCTCATCTGAGGCAGTGGGGAGTGCCATCATCAGTGAGCCTGTAGTCAGCAAAAAAACTCAGAGGATGTAGGACTATGATTCTAATAAAAAAAAGAGATGGGGAAAAGTGCACCTGGAAAGGAGAGATAAAGCTGCCCAAGAACAGAGGAGCAGAACGGCTTTTGAACTGACCACTGATAGATGCTCAGAAGCATGGAAGAGACTGGATCTAATTTCTGGGGGAAATTTTAATTTTAAATAGTAATTTATTGTTCAAATATATTTCTAAATATATTCCCGGTAACAGTGCAGGCTTTCTCTTGAATGTATAAGCTCATGGAAAAGTGAATGAAATTTCTATAGGTTCTGTAGGTTCACCTGTAGACAGGTGAACATTGGCTTTGGGGCTTTTGTGGTTTCTTTGAAAACTATGTATGCCTTAAGTATTTAATTTAAAAAAAAATACTTTGTGCATGGAAGTACAATTTATTTAGCAGTTAAGATACAGTAGCAAAAAAAGCAAGAACAAAACAAACCCTAATCATATGAACACAAAAAGCTCAACAATAGGCTTTAATAACATCTAAAACATTGATTCAGCTCTAGAGCTAAAACCACCATTAGTTTCATTTCTATGTCTTATGTTTAAGATGTTAAAAATAGTGGGCTACTTGTTAATGACTTCCATATTGAAACCAGCATTACAACTTCTGATTTATTTTTTCATTACTTCCTTACCAGTTATAACGGCTACATTTGCAGTAATGTAAGGGAAGGAATTTATACTTAGATACAAATTTCTACACTAAGCAGTAAATCCTGTGGGAATTTCTTTGACAGAAGGCTTGAAGGAAACCTCATTACATCTTAATGAGAGCTTCTGAAATTTATCTGGTTCTGTTGGCTTATCCTATAGTATATCTTCTGGTTGGCTCAGTTCTCAGGAGTTAAAGACAGGTGAACATTGGCTTTGGGGCTTTTGTGGTTTCTTTTAAAACTATGTATGCCTGAAGTATTTCATTAAAAAAAAAATTGTGGAATTTTCCTTTGCACTCACTCTTACATTTTGCATTTTGGGGTGGGGGGAAGGACAGGATGAGACTGAGAAGTATTGTCTTTTTTTTACCCTGTGGGTATTTTCTGTTTCACTGCTTCTCATTTTGGGAGATTTTATTGCTCTCTCTGGGCTCTTTTGGAAGAAATTGGGACAGTCTTATCAGTTCTAGCTGGCATTGACTTCAGAACGGAAGGGTCACAATATCTAGAATTCATTTTATTACAGCTCTTTTCTCTATTTGGCAATTATTGTGGCTTTTCATAAATGGCATGTACAGAAGTATTAAAACAGGAGGTTTTAATAAAACTAGTGTTTGGATGCTATTTGCCTATTAACTAAAGTGGACCAAAAATCAGAAAATCTTTTTATTTTAGTGCCCACGTGAGGAAAGGTTACTTGCTACAACCTTGTCACCAGTGACTGCTCATGCCAGCAAAATATACACGCTTCCAGGAATGCAGCAAGAATCTAAAGAGAGATGCCACTGCTTTCCAAATAAAGTATGAAGTTTTCCTATTGCTTTTTAGTGTATCATGCTGTTTAATTCTGCTAGGTATGAAGAATAGTTGTCTTTTTTTTTTTTTTTTAGTTATGAAAAAATCTTACTGGTTTGCAGAATTGTAATGTACTTACATTGTATTTCCCAGTTAAAACCCAGTAAATTTTAGATTTAGTTAATTTAGAGTTGTCTATATGGTTTAGTTGTTTGAATATACACCCAAAAAGTACCATGATAAAAATGAGAATTATATTTAGGCATTATATTTAGTGTAAATGTTTTGATTTGAGAATAAGTAGTATTCTACATAATGTTTGTTTTCTTTTAATCCTTCTCCTGGGTGTTGCACTGTATTTATTGAGTCATTTGCTTTTGTTAGACTTTTGTGACAAAGACAGGAAACTGAACCAAATATATTTTAGATCTGCTTTATTGCCTTTTTTATTTCTTTAAAAATAAGGGAGAAGCAGGATTGCCAGGAGTATCTGGTTTTCCAGGCCAGAAAGGAGAAAAAGGAGAAAAGGTAAAATATCAGTTGAATTCTCTCTTTCAAGTCTTTCTTTGGATTATCTTTCTTAAATAGCACTATATGTATTTTGGTATTCCTTAAAAGGAATTTTCCTGTGCACAGTGCTTGGTTCTGCGTGTGGGCTTCTGCTGGGCAGCTTACAGCTGTCTCACTTTGGGGTCACCTCATCAACTCTACGGAACACAGTTTACCTGCCTGGGAAGCACATGCCTACCCAACCCTGCTAGCACTCCTTATTGCCTGTTCTCTTTATAAAAAAATAAAAGAAGTCATGTATGTAGTCTGACAAGGATTTTTCCATGTCACGTGTGTACGTCACTGCTGATGGACAGAATCCTGTGTGGTGGATTCATCCTTGTAATCATCAGTAGTAGGGTATGAATTCACTAATATGATGTCAGTATATTCTTTGATAACAGTCATACCTGAAACTTTGTTAATTATGAAGAGAGAGGGACCTGATATTGGCAAGTCCTTAGGAAAGACCAGTCGGTGCTCCTTCCTTTGGGCCTTTTCTGAATTTTTCTGTAATGCTTACCATGGCATTCTTGTTTGTGTATCTCGAGACTTCCTAATAATAAAAGTCAGCATATCAGATGTTTTCCTTTCACACCCCATTCCTTAAATTCTGTTGGAGGATACTGAATTAGGACATGTTTAGGAATGTGTTTTCCTTGTGCTAATAGAGGGGGCAATTTGAATAAACTATTGCAGTTTGAATAAACTACATCAGCCAGAAAGACAGTGGGACAGGGAATGCACTGTGAGAGGAAGATACCTAGAATCCACAGGTTAGGGTGGAAGTGTCCTAACCCAGCATCCTAACTAACCCAGCATCCTAACAGCACACTGTTAAATGTGTGATCTGAAATAGTTTATGACAGTCAGCACTGTTCCAAGGACTGCAGTACCTGGCTGAAAAGAGTTCAGTTCTGGGAGAGCTTATCTACACAGTCAGTTGAAACTAAGTAAATTCCTTGACAGTATATTACACCCCTGCTCCAGCTCCTCTCCTCCAATACATATTTCACTTTTGATGCAAACTGTATCTTTAGTTGGAAAAAAAATATTGTCATATTAGTTTTTATAGTCCAGGTGAACCTAGAGGGATTGCTGTCAGTGTTCAGAATTAATCACAAATTTTTGCTGATCCTATACACTTGCTGAGTATATGGAACAATTGTCAGTTTTAGGGTTAGCTTATGATACCAAAGTAGGGAGTTTCCTAGCATTTATTATATATATTATTGCACTAGGAAAATATTTATAATAGAACAGTGAGAAAAAAGAGCTCTAGAGAAAAAATGAGGTGTCTGACTGCTCTTTCCTGCCTATTTTCCTTGCTAGTTTTCCTTTCCTGCTCCTCTGACTTTCCTCTTAAAACCCAATCCACCTGATTCCATTAAAGCATATCTATTGTATTAGGCAGCCTTGAGCATGGTTTCTTTCTGGTCCAGTTTTTGTTGCAGAGATCCCTGATAGGGACTTAAAAGCTGAAACGCATGAAAATTAAAAATGGGGCAAAATATGGTTGGCTGCCAGTAATGACAAAGTCCAAAATTGCCAGCGTACTTGGTAGATAAAAATTGTTATAGTGAGCAGAAGAAAATGCTTCAGACTTATGAAGTAAGAATTTATGGAGAGTCCTACTTATGTTTTACCATCTGACAGTCCAAGTTATCAAAGTAATCAATCTGAAAAAATGTGCTATGGTTTAAGTATTTTACTCAATAAATATCTTGTGCTCAGTTGAAAAGGATTTTCACTGGTACTCTTAGTAAATCCTAACAGTAGACTCAGTAGACCTTTGAATGTTGTTACACTGAGTGTACCTCACTGTACTACTAGCGTTCACAACCTTACAAAGCTGTTCTTCTCACGTCACGTACCTCATATACTTCACTTTTCTGAAGGACTTTAAGATCAGTAGAAGGAAAAGAAATTGTCATTAGGAAAAAAAAAGTTAAAAACGCACTTGCTCTGTTTTTGGTTTTAGTCTGTCATGCTGCCTACATGAATTCTGTTAGAGGTCATACAACCAATAGTATCTGACCTTTATACTCATAAACGGATGAAAAACTGTAACCTTTCAGCCTGTGGTTAATAAAATCACAACTAGAAGATAGAAGCATAACTTGCAGATCTAATTTGCAGTGGAAAGTAATTGTCTTCAAGGTGGGATCTGTTTGCAGTTAGTGGAACAGAAGAATAAACATACCTTGGTTAATTGGCTATTAAGTCATACAGGCTAAAGGCTTCCTGGTGTGTAGCAGGCTATGTAATTTTAGACTATACCGTGTATAAAAATACACTACTGAATGTAATGAAGTGCTTCTGGTCTATCAGAATAGTGGCATAAGGGAACAGAGCATGCATAGATAAGAGAGTCACTCTGTGAGTAATTAGATAAGGTAACCAGGGGCCAGTCCTACTTCTTTATTTCTTGTAGCGCCAGTGGATTGATGTTATTCACACACACAGGATTTTGGTCTACTTTTGAGTCATAGTTGTCTGTGTCTTTATCAATGATCTGGATGAGGGGATTGAGTGCATGCTCAGGAAGTTCACAGATGACACTAAACTCGGCAGGAATGTTGATCTGCTGGAGGGTAGGAAGGCTCTGCAGAGGGATCCATGGATTGAGGCCAATTATATGAGGTTCAGTAAGGCCAAGGGCCAGGTCCTGCACTTTGGCCAAAACAACCCCATGTAGCGCTCCAGGTTGGAACGATGCCTGGTGGAAAAGGACCTGGGAGTGCTGGTCAACA